>NDGN011405169.1:0-33233 GCA_002564285.1 Tympanoctomys barrerae | reverse complement strand
TAGCCAACTCACTGCAAAACCTAGTTCATGTTGCTTCACCACATGAACCCATCTCCTTTTCCATCTCCCCTAATCTACCAATGCCTCTCTCCAGCAATACAAGCAAGACCATTCTCATCATATTCACTTCCAACTGAACCATCTTTCCCTTTCTAGTAGCAATATGATAACCCCTCCCCATCGTAAGTCTTCTAAGATTTTCATTGTCTTTTTTTTTTTCAGTACTGGGGATTGAACTCAGGACTATGCGCTTGCCATGAAAGCACTTATTCACTGAGCTATTGACCCAGCTCCTTCACTGTCTTCCTATTGTTCACAGAGAAAGACTTGATTTTTGTAACTGGCCTAAAAATTTCCTATGATTTGAATATGGCTTATTCCCATGCAAACTCATGATGACAGGTGTTAGGGTGTTGAATAGGCAGTTAGGTCTTCAAGTTGGATCAATTCCTTTACTTCATATTGCTACTAGAAAGGGAAAGATGGTTCAGTTGGAAGAGAATATGATGAGAATGGTCTTGCTTGTATTGCTGGAGAGAGGCATTGGTAGATTAGGGGAGTTGGAAAAGGAGATGGGTTCATGTGGTGAAGCAACATGAACTAGGTTTTGCAGTGAGTTGGCTACCTGTGATGAGTGATTTCTCCTGCTCAAAGAGAGGATTACTAAGACATCAAATGTTACAAACTGAGCTGGGCACTTCCCCTACATTTCTCCACATATATGGTCCCTCCTCTTTTCTGCCTTTTCACCCTAATATGATGCAGCACAAGATGGTGTAGCTGTCCAATCTTGAACCTCCCAGACTTCAGAACTGTGAGATAAATAAATCTCTCTCCTTTACAGATCCCAACTCTCAGCTATTTCATAATACAACATAAAATGTACAAAGGCAAGATTTCTGCATTGCCTAGCCTTTGCCAAACACTCCTACCATGCAACCTTCCTCATTGACTATCTTTCTCTCCCTAGCTCCCTCCTCTTCTGGGATTTTCTAAAAACTGTGTCTTCCAGCACGCTCTTTCTTAAAAATTTTCCTTCTATCTATTCTGTGTCTTTTAATTAATTTTAATTTCTAAAAGCCTCCGTGACACTTTAGCTCAGGTAATGTTACAATATGCTCTTACTTCTAGAACAGGGTTTGTGTCTTTGTCAGAGCACACATCACACATTGGCTATGTAGGGTGTGGTCTGCGTCCACAGGCTTCACTACATTCTAAATTAATTGAGGGTGACATCTATATTTTATATTGCTCATATTGTTCTACCTGTAGATCCTGATGCAAAATAGATAGTAATGAGGAAATAAATAAATAAAAATGACAGTTTGGAGTAGTTTCTTTTTTCTATCTACTATTAGTATCAAAGCATAGTTTATGTTTCATTCCTATGAAAACTATTTAAGATTATTTGGATCCCTAACACAGTAAGAATGGTGTCAAATAATGACCTTTATAAAAGTTTCACTGCCTTAGGAAGACTAAAGAAAAAATTCTAATTCCCCACATGTAGTTCAGTGAATCAAAAATAGTAAGTGTTGAATATGTAAAGAAGAAAGGCAGTTACACTGAAAAGAATTTTCAATTTAAAATGTAGCTCCTAAGATTTCATTTGTACATGAAGTTAAACATTTCTCGAACATCTACCTCAATTATCCCAGTTCACAGATAAGAAAGTAGAGAAAGAGCAGGCCAGCATTTGGCCTGCTGTAGCATTACTCAGCAGCATAATTGACTCTTCTATCTGCACCCCCTACATACTTCCTGCTAAATTACAGAGCCTTGGCAGTGATCCAGAGGATATAAAGCTAAGAACAGCTCCCAAAGAGACCATCCCATAACTTCATGATTATCACATTGCTGTTGCATAGTATTTTCATAACCTGCAACAATTCACACCACCAGTACCTTACAGTACAGAAGCCCTCATACCTCACAGTTAACCAAACTCAACTCCATAGTTCATCTCCACTTAATTAAGGAGGCTCCTGGCTTCATCTTTTTTTATGACATTTCATCTTGCAGTAAACATTACAGAGTGCTGGCCAAATAGCTCAGCAGATTAAAGCACCTGCAAGCAGATGCAGAGGCCAGGAGTTTGATCCTAAGGCCTGTCGGAGCCAGATCCACCCCCAGGGCATGCTGAGATGGCAATTGAGACTGGGCATGGTGGCATGTGCCTGTAATCCCAGCTCTTGGGAGGCTGTACACAAGCAGATCACTTCAAGTTTGATCTAGTAGAGAGACCCTGACCACCCTGTAGATCTTTCTTTAAAATACAGGGAAAAAAACAAGAGAGTTTACTAATATATTCCTTAAACCAAAGTATGTGCCTTGGAGCAGGGTGCTATCCTACTTGTAGTCTAGTGCCTCGTACAGTGCTTCTATAAATGAATGGTCGTTGCAAACTCTATTGCTCACTGGATATGCAGGATAGAAAATAAATGAATAAATAACAAATAATTGAAAGCAAACAAATCAGCCCCATGCATGCACAGGACTTGGTGCCCTTCTCACAACTCAGCCAAGAAAATTTGAAATTTAGTGAGTTCCTTTTACTGAAAGCAAATTGCCTAGTTAGTATAGAAACTGTTCATCAGAATACTTTATATGCTTTTCCTATAAGACCTGAAAGTTTTACTGTGTGATTTGCATTGCAGAAAACAACTGCTTAAAGCAGGAAGAAGCATTCAAAAGTTGTAAAAACAATTATAAGAAATACTGGATAAAGTAGAAAAATTAAAAGATATGTAATGTGCCAAATTCATCAAAATGGTGACAAATTCCTCTGCTATACATATTCTAAGAAACTGAAAGGCAATTGAGCACTTCTTTTCCTAGACAGACATTAGTGGTTCTGTGTTTGTGACCGCATAAAGGTTACCTCTGATATTAATAACCTTCGTAATCTACATAGCTTTCAGATTTTCCCAGTGAAATTCCTTCACACCTAGATAAATACACACACTGATATTGTCTGCATCATTAACTCTGAAACTTCTAAAAAATTTTCAGCGTAATGAATGCACACTCTATTCAAAACACAAATGGAAGGGACAGAAATGAGCCCTTTTTGTTTCTTATATGCACAGAGTTACAGGTCTGCTGTCATTTTGTTCTTTTGTTAGTGCTGAGTGACCTCTGAGGTAGCTGATCTTATCCATACCACAGATAAGGCAAGATTAATGAGAATTCACTTTTTCCAAACACTATGGCCTGTTATCCCAGGAAAAAATTCAGGGTGATGTTTTTCAAAGCAAGTGGATAGGGTTTGTTAAAACTTAAAGCAATAAAAGAGGAAAGCATCTGGTCTTCATTTGGCATGAATTTGAATTATTTATGCGGTAGAAAACAAAAACATAATCATATGATTTGTTTGCTAAGAAATGGGTGCTCTTACATAGTAATAAATGTGCAAGAAAAATGCTCCATTTGATGAGTATATTAGTAAAATGATAAGAATTCTTTTGGAGTAACTGATTCAGATTAAAATTAAATTTCTTTATGAGCCAAGAAGATAGCTCAGCACACTAAGCACCGGCTTTGGCAAGCACAGAGACCAGCGCTCCTTCCCTCGTACCGCATGCTGTGATGGCCCTGCTCAAGGGTGTGCTGAACCAGCAACTAAGTCTGGTTGTGGTGGTGCATGCCTGTAACCCCAGTGCTGAGGATGCTGAAAATAGGAGGATCACTACAATTCTGAGCTGCATAGTGAGACGTGTACCAAATACATAAATGGATAAAAAGTCTTTATAACAAAGACAATAATGTATCTCACTTATATTAAAGAAAACATTTTTTTCTTTGTCCTAATTCCAGAGATTGTACCTAATCTTGTCACCTGAACCTCTATAAAAGAGTGTATAATGAATTTTCTTATCAGATACATCAGCACAAATCCTCATCAAAGTTTTTTTGGTTCAATGTCAAATAAAGCCAAGGTTAGGAGTTCTGTATAGAAATAAGGTAAGCAGAGACTTAACTACACAACTGATGAATTTTGTAATCTTAACTAGATGCAATAAACATTTTTATTAACTTATTTTTATATTTTGGGACTGGGGATTGATCTCGGGACCTTGTGCTTGCCAGGCAGGGCCATGTACCTCTAAGCGCAGCTTTTCCTTGCCTTTCTTCTATCTCTTATTAGGTGATAATATTTTGCTTTCTTGTTGAACTCGACCTGGATAATTCTGAGAAGGGAGAACTCATTTGGTTCAAATAAAAGAGACCCGATTGTTGTATTCTTTTTCTTAGTAAAGTTTTTCTTTTTTCTTTCCTGTGAGCTTCTCCATCTACAAAATTGGCAGGAAGGGCTAGCTGAAGCTTACAAGAGATTTTTAAAAAGAACTGTGCTATCTAGGATACTTATATCAAACTACTGTGTTGTTAAAGGCTTACTGAGGAGAAAGAACCCCGAGGAATAAGCATCTAGAATAGGATCGGAAAGTTCTTCAAGGACATTCAACTCCCAAGCCATCTCTGTCTGTCCTGCCCTTAAGGGGGGGGGCAATCCTTAAGTAAATTATTCCTGTATTAAGTCCTAAATACCAAGTAAAACATGCCTACTACAGAAACACCACATGATAATCAATGCATGCAGCCAAATGGAGGAGGCAGAATATATCACAAGAGTGCCAAAAAGCAAAATGAGTCAGAGACTCTTTAATTGACCACTTAATAGATTAGGTAGGGACCATAGATGACATTACAAAGTATATCGCTAGTAGATGATGCTGTCTTTTGACAATGAAATGCTCAATATTTATATGGCTTCATTGAGTAAATAGTCAATAGCACATTTTGGTCCTGTATCAGTTAAGAATCTGTCATGTGAAAATAAAAAAACTTGTCAATTCCTAGCATTCTTAGGGGTTTCTATGATCACATGCTTAATAACTGTCATATCTTAAGACAATTCAGTTTCATTCACAACTTAGTTGTTGTTTGGTTTTGTTTCCTTTTGTGTGCAGGGTCTCACTATGTAGCTTGGACTTGGAGGGATCCTCCTGATTTCTGCCTCCCTACTGCTGAGATTACAGGCATGCGCCACCATGCCTGGACTCCGTCGCCAGCACAGCACATCCAGGGGCAGGGCCAGCGTGGCATGTGGTGCCAGGAATCGAACCCTGGCCCCTGTGCTTACCTAAGCAAGTGTTTAGTCTACTGAGCTGTACCACTGGTCCATGATTTAGTTTAAAAACACAGTTGTAGAATCCAGAAGTGCCAGTCATGATCTGCTGGGTTGAATACTTCTAACAAGTGCTCCATTAGGCAACTTCTTAGCATGTAGAAAAAATGTACGTCAAAATGATGAAATTTCCTCAGAAAGAAGAAGAGGGCATTTCGTAAAAGAAGAATCTGTCTGCCATGGTCAAGAATCTCCTATATTTCTTCTCTTAGCTCAGTTGCTGTTATGACTATGTCATCTCATTTAGAACTTATTAGTCACCAAGCCAGGCCTACAATGAGATACAGAAAGTGGTAAGAGCTAAGCAAAGAGCTCGACCTCATTTCTTCAGGTAGAAAATGTACACAATAGCAAAATATTTTCCCAATATGTTCTATTTATTTAATTAGCTAAGATAAAAAGTTTTATACTGTGTAACACACATTCAAGTGACATTCTGGTAAGTAGATTCAGTAGTATCAACTCTGTGAAGGGATATTTAAAAATACGTACAAAACATAAAAACATACATCCCTTTTTTAGGAACATATACTCTAGAAATACAGTCACTGGCAATCTCTTACTGATTAAGTAGCTTCCAATACCAGATTATAATTAAGATTAAATGAGATAACACATGAAAAGTACACATAATAAAGCTTGCACTTTAAATATATGAATGGTTGATGCTGATACCGAAGTTATTATTTATTAGTATTATTATTCAATTATACTGTGATCAAGTCATCTTAGAAAAGAAATTTTGTCCCAATCAACGCAGTCATGTTTGTGTATTTCTTTGCACAGATACTCAGCTTGCTGAGAAAACTCAAGGAAACACTTAACTGAATATTGAACAGTGAGATCAGAGCCATACAATGAAAGATTTCATGCAGATTTTCATAAAGTACTATGTACTACAGATCTATTTCTATCTGTATCTAGAACATGAAATTTCAGTGTTCTCTGTTAAGCCTTGTAAGATGAGAAAATTCCTTTACAATAATAGGTACTTTATATATAATAATGTTAACTTTATAGGAATAATTTATATTATACTTATATACCTAACCTTAAAGACTAGGGTATATACCAAAACCCTTAAATTTGAGATCACAATTATCTCAACTTTATCAGGCTACCATTAATTGCTCATAATTATAAATCAATCAATTTTGGTTTGAAATAATTATTAGTTAGGACTCATTGAATTATATCTAGAGTTTAAGAGTAGTTTAAATATTTCCTGGCTTTTTCTTCAATTTGATTACATTTTAATCATTGGCAACTATTCATTTTAGCTAAATAACAAAAAGAATAAATATGAAGTATTCATTTGACTTTATCCCCTAATAACTAATTTGCCTGTCATATGCCTTGGATGCTGCTGAAGTACATTTGTCAAATTATAGCCAGAATTTTTCCTTATGTTTCTTCGAATTTTGTCCCAACCGATGGAGTCACGTTTATGTATTTCCTTGCACAGATACAGAGCTTGGTCAGAAAACTCAAGGAAACACTTTATCAGGTGACTGAATATCAAGCAGTGAGATCATAGCCAGTTGGGTAAAAACGATTAAAAGACATTTACACTTAAACACACAGAAGAGATCACAAGGATGACAGGATGCAGGACTCAGAGGGTGCAGATGAAGACTTCTTCCTCTGATTGCTTTTCCCTCGGAACTTGTCACCAGCTGAGGATGAAACTGAATTGCACTAGTGCACTGCATACACTTGAGTGCCGTGTGGGAGCACCACCACCAGAGGAGAGGGAAGAGCCCTTGCAGTGGGTTGTGTATGACTCCAAGATTTACTGTCCAGAATGACTGTGAAGGGCTGAGGTCATAGCTCAGCGGCATAAGCGCCTGCCTGGCAAGTGCAAGCTCCTGAGTTTAATCCCTAATACAAAAGAAAAAAAAAGACTGAAATATCTTGTTTGAGATTTTAACATTTGTACAGATAAAATGATAATTTTGGACATACTGAGCTCAATAACATGTATTATTACAGGGAATTTCACCCAGGTCCTGTTACTTTTCACTGTATACTTTTGGCTCACAACAAGTTTCCCACACTACAGAACAAAGCAGCATTTTGCACCTTTCACATACATGTTTTGTGTTCCTTTATGTGTCTCCATATATGCACTGATGGATCAGGTGATGGAGACACTCTCTAGAGGGACAAACAAATGGATCTATACAATCAGGTCTCCCCTGCGCACTCGAATGCTGGTTCATCTCCACTATGCAGGCCCCTGCCTGAGATGTTGCTGACGTCACAAGACTTGAGCTTCTAGCTGAATTGCTTCAATCTTCTGAGCACCTATTCTAAGCTATGAAATGCCTGGTCACGTTCCTAATAGGGCTGCTGTGAAAATCATATAACCAAACTTTCCCAACCATTTTCTCTCCAATTTCCAGGGAGACAGATTTTTAAAGGTTAGGGGCAAAATTTTCTGGGTTAGATTCTCGTAAGGACCACATACCCTAAACTTTTAACATGCGCACTTCACATTTTGTGCTCCTCTGAGAGGATAATGCCCCCACTAACATGACAGGAGGCAAAGCTCAGGCAGGAGATGAGTGCCAGCTACAAACCACGAAGGCTCATCATTTGGTCTTCCCCTCATCTCCTGCTGGGTGGCCCAGTTCTTCATAGACGAGGGGCTGATAATTACCCCCAGGGCTGGGTAAACACTGACTTAAGGTATTTCTATCACATTTCAAGTGGAAGTAATAGTCACTTTTATTTCAATGCATGCCATTTGGAAAAAATAAATCCCTTTCTCATTCATCTAAACTAGAGCAGCTATATCACACGGGAGTGGCAGCCATAAATTGTAACTAGCATGAGTAATAATGACTTTTTTCAGAGCAAATACAGTTTGAATTTCTAAAAAGACTAAGAAATATGGGTCAGAGTAGTAGAATCAAAAGAAAAGAAGCCTTAGGTTGAGAATAGGTTCAAATTCAGGATGATACCATCCTTCTGATGACAACAAATGATTTCCCTTTCATGACTCATTTGTCAAACCTCTGGAGTATTTGTACAAAACAGCAAAAAGAAAAGAGGATCCTGAACTTCAGAGCCACCGATACAGTATCTGTCTTTAGTCTTCAAATGCTTTATACAATCTAGGGTCCCAGTAAATTGAAATACACTATTAATAGTTATTGTGCATCCTGGTTGTAAAAATTAACAAAATTTCTCATGCACAGTATTCAATGAATGACACCTAAAACAATCTTTTACTGTTATTTAGTTATTGTGCGGATGTTAAAGATACTGAAAGACACACTCTCTGCCTTCCCAACATTACCTATGTCATCATAATCCAGCTCCATCTACAAAAGACTGAGAGATCACTCATTTTCAAATATCCTCATAATTATATGACCTGGACTATTATCCTGATGCTTAGCAGTGTGTAAGTTACAAGCTCAATCTTTACAAGGGTGCACTATGAAAACTACTTTTTATAAAGTGATATACAGGTCACTGAGCATTTTGCACTTAATCAAATAAGCGAGACAGAGACAGAGAGATAGAGACAAAGTCAAAGGGAGACAGTGAGATAGAAACAGATGATCAAAAATATCTCAATTCCTCCTATGAGCAAAATTACTTGTAACATGGTTTAAAAAGAGTTTAAAGGATTTTCATTTCATATATAAACCCATATATTTTTACTTAACTTATCGTTATATTCTATTAGTTACTTTGGGTGAATGTGTGCTCTTGCTCTTTAAACACACTTTATTTGAAGATCTTTTAATTTTATGTCTAATATAAAATGCACACCTGTGGTACTTCAAAGCAGTGCAAATTTATTTACAGTGCTTGTGAAATGTACTGCTTATTGTTCTGACTAAATTGACTGTGGTTTGTGAAACAAACAAATAGTCCAACAACATAGAATACAAAAGCAATTTTCAATAAGTAGGTCTTCATTTACCATTTAATCTCCTGCTACTGACTTAAGATAACATCTGCCAGGAAGTGGTGCAAACACTATATTTCTCCAGTTACATAATGTTAATTATAATGGAATTACACTACAAATAAAATCTTAATCATGTTAGCCACTTTTCTCTGTGTTCTCATTACTTTCTGACAGATTCTCAATCCATTAAATCTGTGCTGCAGTATTAAAATAGGCAAATGAGCAGGGAAAAAGAAGATGAATCTCATTTGGTCAAAAAGTCAAGGCACAATAATTTAATTGAATAAGAAAAGTAAGGCATAGTATTTTCATACGTGTATAGCCGATGTTTTAATGTTGGGATATGTACAGCACAGATATATATTGTCAGTTTCGGCTTTGATGACACTATCAATCTGAATAACATGGGTAGTTATGAAAGGGCAGTTTAGATTCTTAACAGTTATTTTTCTGATATTATCCTAAAGTGCCCTTATCAATCTATAATTTATCATCTATTTGTATTTTTGAAGGTAGCTACAACAAAAAGTGAACACATAAGACAACTAAATAAATAATTTCCAAATCTACAAGACAGGTCTTTGTCTTCTGTTGTTAGGATATCACATTGATTCTAAAATAATTGAAACCGTGCTAATATCATCACAGATGTATATATCTGCAAATAGATAAATACACAATTAAAATAACCAACGCTGTACAAAATAGGAATCAAGAATATATGCAACAGAGTCAGATTAACTGCTTTTTTGAACTCAGCCAGTTAAATATCTATATAACTTCAGATAATTCATATACATGTTATGCCTCAAATATTTATCTGAGATACTGAAATAATAGATCAGAGGTTAATAAAGGTGAAATTAGTTAAAATTTTAAAAAATCCTCATAACATTGAAACAGTAATGTCAAAATATTTATTACAACAATGGCAGAAATAATTAACTCTTGTTCAAAAATAGTCTCTAGCACTATTCTTATAATATGTGGTCTTTTCTTAGGGTGTTACTAAAATGTGTCTTTATATCTCTGTGAGATAAAAATACCTGAGAATTTAACATTCCTATTGACAATAAATATTTACCAATGATGATAAAAGGTTACTTGCCTCTAGATGCCATTACATCTGAGCATAATTAATGAAACAAAATTACAGAGTATTAGAGAAGTTATTGCTAAAGCTGTTAATAATTAAGGACTCATTAACTAGAAGTTCAGAAGATTAGCCCACCTCAAGATAACAACTCAAATCACCATTCTTTAGCCCCTGTTCTGTATGTAAAGTGGGTATGTGCATGTCAAACCTTTCTTCTCTTTCTAAAATCCAAACTCACAGATGCTCATCAATAAATATGATGAAATGCTTTTAGCCCTGAACAGTAGCACACCACTTTGCTAACTACCACAGGAAACATCAAGATGGAGAAGCAGCAGCAACAACTAGAGGATCATATTAACTGCAGAAACAAAGTAACAAAAATGAAAACAAGAACAAAATGGAAACACAAAACCCTACAGCAAGGAAATGAAAATAAAGTTTTTAAAAAACCATAAAAAGAAGTAAACATGAATGTTATCAAAGATTTGAAGCTTTAGTGTCCTATGCAATGTTTTCATTAGTATTTCCTCTCATGCCTTATCCCTCCCTAGGCCTACACATATTCCTTACTAAATAAATTATTATCTTAGTATTGCAGATTACCAGACTGAGCCTCAGGGAAACATGTTGAAAGTCTTAATTAGAGTTAGAGGCAAGGAATATTGCAGATTCCACATCTTTGCACACAACTTTAGGTTTACAAACTACAGAAGAGGTGCTCAGTCCTCTAAAAATAGATACCCAGAGCATTCATGTGATCTAGGACAACCTCCCAGAGAGAGGATGCGAGCCAGTGCAAGAAGAGTGAGTCAAGCATGGGCAAGGTAATGGCAAGAAAAGCCTGTTTCAAATGAGGAATGGTGCTAGTGTAGAATAAGAACAGAAAAGAACAAGTTCAGGTCAATGACTTTAAATCTTTGGGTGGCAGCCTATGCTGACCATAAAAAGTAACCAGCAAGTATGTTACACTTCCTAATAACTTCACAAGAGATAGAGAGAAGGATTAGGACTTTAAAGTGTCTGTATGGAGCATCACCACATCAAACCAGAGTACTCTATATTACTAACAGTGATTCACTTAATCCCTATAAAGTAAGCTATGAAGGTGCCTGGCTAACTCAGTCGGTAGAGCATGAGACTCTTAAAGTAAGCTCTGAAATTTAGACTCAATCGATATGATTAAAGAGAGATGCTTAACACCAAGTGATACTCATATTGACCTGATAAGATGCCCTTCAATAATTTTAAACAGTTACTGCACACCTAGGCTATTACAACATTTGGTTCAAATGTTTTGCTTTTATTTTTTGTCTTGTGTAATATTTGCAATAAACTAGAGCACCTCTGCCAGGGTTCAATGCCCCTACACAGAAAGCTTCAGGATTCAAAATTTAGAAATCATATTTAGGGCTCAGAATTCAAATTTTACTCACTGATAATATGTATTAAGTACAAGAATGATACATTCTGGATAATAATGTAAAACAAAAGCATCTTCAAAATTCATGAGCAAGCTTTCTTACGCTATATGCATCCCATGATACGGACAGAGGCTACTCTTTCTCTGGAATGAAAATTCAGCAACACTGGTACAGAATTTCTGCCCAGAGAAGCCTTTTAGAGACTCAGCACCTAGGCTCATTTTATTGGAGCGTAGGGAATGTGTCCTCTTAACTCCAAGTACCGAAAACTAAACTACAAAAAGAAGCAGGTGTTCAGCATAAAGCACATTTTGTATACAATCTACCCAAAGTGATAACTCTTTTAAAAAGTCAGGAGCAATTTTGTATCTGAACCAACTAAAATCTCAGATGCTAGATTCATAAGCAAGTCTAAGGATAGCATTTTCAGGCCCACAATGTCAACTCTTTCTGCAGAGAAGGAAATCAGTGTTATTCCAAATAGATAAGACAACTGGGCCATAGAGCTATCAGGTAAGTCACCTAAGACTCTACCAGTTCTAGGACCAAGCAAAGGAGTCTTTGCTTGACATGTAAAAACAGACATTGAGATAAAGGCTTACACGTAAGCTTAGAAGCGATCCTAGGAAACACAAGAGGAAAGGGTAGGCAACTGGATGACAAGAAATGCACAGCAGTAAAGAATGGAAGACTAACTCTATGATTAATTATTAAATTGTCCACTGGCATGGGCAGCTAGTAGGAAACAGTGCAGTGTAATGTGAAGTAACTAAACTTTGTTCACCTATACTACAGAAGGGAAGTGCATTTATTTACCAGCTATTTCCTTTGGTCAAAGTTCCGAGGAGCTATTCACACTTTATAATACAGAAACCCTAAGGCAGAAAGCCAGAAGGCCTGAACAGAATACAATTCAATTGTGTAGCAAGGGTAGAAGCCATAATTTGTACCCAGGGAATCCCAGATGGAGGCATGAGGTGTGTTGACAGGGTCCATATTAGAGCTCGCAGTCTTGCTACACAGTGCTACACTGAAGTCATTGTGTGAGCTTCTGTTCAATGTCCTTGTAGTGAATCAGAGAACTTCACAGGATTCCAGGATTATGCAAGAGTGTAAAGGATGTGGACCAGTATGGAAGATGTGATGTGCTTATTGTCTGCTTTAAGAGGAGGTGACAGGTAAAATTCTGACTTTCAAATTCCACATAATTTGCATTTTCTTTGGGTAGTATATTTGTTAAGGCCTACAGGGATTATCAGAGCTATAAAAAAAATCTTAGAAATTTAGGCATAGAGGAGTCACAGACACAGCTATGGTACTACTCCCATATGTTTTTCTGAAAATTAACTGTTATATTCAGGTGGGCTGCATTTGTTTTTTGAGTTAATATTTGCATATGGATGATGTAGAGCACAACCCTATTATGAGCTATACAATGACTGGAAGGACAAAATGTTCCCTTTGAATCAAAAATAAAACCTAAAGTTTACAGTGCAGAAATTTTCTGTTTTTTCCAGATGGTATTATGTCCTGATATTTTCAATTTCAGTCTATATAGAAATATATGAAATGTCTCTTCATGTTATATCAATCATGTTTTCATTCTTTCTGCATAAGAAAGAAGTTTTAGTCTGGCATATTGTATTTTGCTAACTTTATGTGAAATATTTCTCCACAATATAGTATTCCTATTGGATATTTTATCAAAATTATGAAGACAACAGATGCTTAGAAGAAAGGCGGAATGATCCAAACAGGCTTATTGAAAGGCCTCATTCTAAACCTGGTATTTTGCTTGATGACATATCAAATATATGTCAAGATTATTTTGTCTAAAAATGAACAGAAATATTCATGTCTTTGCTTTTAAAATTTTATTTATTTTATGAGCATAATATCAGAAAAGCTGAGTTCTAATTATTGTTTTTTTCTATGTAAATATCTTCAGAAACTTTATAAGTATACTGAGTAAGAGGTTAATAATGAGGACAATAATCAATTATTAGCATTTCTAGCAATTAGCATTACTGAATTCTTTCTATATCAGACTATCATTTCAAAGTTCTAGAAAGTATTTATTTAATTTTATAACAAGGAGGAGTTTCTAGTCTTTTCTTTTTCATGAAAGCTAATGGATTTGTTGACTAATAAAAAGCTGTGTCATAAAACAAAACTAAAAGTCTCCAGGGATGCTAGCTGCAAAGCAGGAGCATTTATGCCAACTCTTATGTCTCCCTGCAAAGCTGATGGATACAAATATTTGAAGGCCAGTAAACACAATAGAATCAAAGACTTGTTTTAGAAAACATTTCAATTAATGAACTAAATATTCTTGCATGCATATTATGGATGATGTAGTTATCCTAGGGGTCATAAAATAAAATGAAATATGTCTTCCATATGTTATCATATTGAAAAATAAAAACACTTTAACTTTATAACATAAAGCTGATAGTTGTAAGTTTCCACAGTATGATGTCTGGTTGTTGGGGAGGGTGTAATTCTAAGTGGCGTTGCCTGGGGAAACACAGGGAGGTGATCTGAGCTCTGCTTTAACACTGGGGTAGGATTTAGTGGGGGTCAAGAAAGACTGTGGCAAAGAGGGAGAGAGTCCTATGCCAGGTGGAGGAAGCAAACTTGATGACTCAGAAGAAAAGAGTCATCACATTTGTCTAAAGGAGTTGTGAAATGCTCATTTATACTTGTGTCCTGGACATTGTAAGAACAGTATTTTCTTGGGTGATGAAGAGGAAGTGGGAAGAGAATCTGATACAAACTAGACCAAGAAGAAATTTATCAGTGGAAAATAAATAGAGCCATGTGTGAATTTGGCCAAGAAAATTTTATTAACTTTAGGCCCTGTATTTCTGAAAAATGTCATCTCTAAATAGAAAATATTTGGTAGCTTAAGATAGAGCTCAAAACAACTATAAAGAACAATGCTTAAATTAGTCTGAAGCATGAATAATGCTTATGAGTCCTAAGTAAATAACTAGAGTGGTTATAAATTACTTGGCTATAATTAAAGCAAAACCAAAACTATCATTTTATTATCTTTTACTGTTGATATAAGCCTAAATTAGGGCTGGCAAGATAGCTCAGCAGTCTAAAGTGCCTACTTAGGCAAGCTTAGGCAAACTCAGGGATCTTGGTTCAATTCCAGGCACCATATGCTGGCCAGCCCTCACCCCAGGGTGAGTTGAGTGGGACACAAAGAAAAAAAAATTAATTAACTAAAGGGTTTTTTTCCAGACAATGTGCTTTAAAAAGTAGGGAAAGACAACAATTAAGCTCTAAGAAGCATACATGTATTCACTTCAGTGGATAATTTGAAGACTTGTAAAAAACAGGAATAGAATACTATAGCAAGGAAGATCCAATATCACCCAAATAGCACACTTCAACAAAACTAAGCCAACTAACCTTACTTTTACAGAAAGAGGTATACAAGTAGAAAAAACTAATTTTTTTTTCAACTCAGTGAAAGAATATGTGACCATTTCACATACATTTCTCGGCATATTTTGTATTACCAGGACAAACACATTCAAAAGTATTATACATTGCCCTGGGTATTTCCTATAGGCCTAGCGAGACTGTTAGTTACTCTATACCAACACAAAAAAAGATGATTGTTCTAACTAAGAACCTAGTTAAAAATCTAATTGACAACTCTCTATCTGTAAATTACTCATGATATCAAGATAAATAAAGACTTGTGCTAAGCCAGCTCATGTATCTCACAGAAATATGCTGAGAATTATTAACTCAATAATATCTGACTGTCCTTCATGTAATTCTAGGTAAAGCTACTGTTCCTTTAACGATTTCACACCTCCAATTCTAATACTCTCTTGAACAGAAGCTCCTTGCTTCTCAAATGTCACACAACAGCTTTCTACACTTCCTAAATATGGAAAGGGTAATGACACATCTTTTCCTAACTGATAAGCAAAGCTGGGATTGCTATAGGACAATCCATAAACCATTCCCATCATGATGAGTAGTGGAAAGACCCCATCTGAGGGAGAAAAGTTTGAGGAACTAGAATGATAGAATAGGACAAATCTTTCTATATATAAACATTTATTCTGCCTTTATATAAGAGGAAATGATCTCCTTGGCTTATTACTATCAATATATGACAGAATATCATGTAACATATAAATAGTTGGATACAGAATGTTTATACTTACATACCACAAATATTTAAGCTAATTTATCAGTTTGTAAATTTGTACATGTTCAAGCTTGGCTATGTATCAGAAAAAAATAGACTCACCTTTTATTATATTTATTTATTATATTTTAGGGAAGGGTCTACAGGGTGCTCAGGGTCTCACTACTAGATCAGACTCATAGTGATCCACCTGTTTACAGCCTGCCAAGAGCTGGGATTACAGGTGTATGCCACCACGCCCAGTCTCAATTGCCTTTGCAGCATGCCCCAGGGGCGGAGCCAGCATGGCAGGCCTGGGGATTGAACCTCCAGGCCCTGTCCCTGCTTGCCAGAGCTGTAATCCACTGAGCTATTTGGCCAGCCCAAATTTGTAAAATAGAATATATGTGTATGCATATTTACGTATATATTCCTAGTTTTATCAAAAAGAAAAATACTATATTATTATAAATATACTTTTATAAACTTCAATTGATCTGAAACTAGCCATATCATAAAATTGCACTGTTCACTTGAATGTTACTTTTTTGTCCCCCTTTGACTGCTCCATAAAAAGCTGTGATTAAGGCCATGCTCTCTCTCTCCCTGAATTTAGCCATGCACTCGCCTGCACAATGCTGCATGCACTCGGCACACACACTGGCCTTCCTGTCCCACCAGCCTCCCCTTCTTGATCTTCATGTGTCTTATTGCTCAGCCTGTGAATCCCAACTAAATCCACTTTTTGGTCTTCTAATTTTCACAGATTTAGCTATTTATCTGTTATCTGTCTCCTTTCAGTGGATTTTAATGTCCATGGATGGCAGAACCACTTTTGATATATGTATCATTCTATTTCTACTCCCAACATACAGTAGGTATACAAATATTTATTAAATTTCAATGTACTGTCTTCTGTGTATTTTGGAGTAACAAAAAGTTATTAGTGGTTTCAAGGAGGCAAAGAATTTTAAAAATTTGACAAGTGTTTTACAGAAGATTGGCCTGAACAGCGTGAAATCACATCCAGAGCTGAAGGCAATAAATCTTTTTCTTAAAAGGCATCAATGACACAATCCACAGTGGAACAAGATTAACTTGCTCTGGAACTAGTCCAGTCCTTGAGGTCAGAAAGGTGATGAGGGATAGCCCAGTCAGAAAGGGCAATTCCTGCAAGTATGATAACAAATGAAGAGCAACCTTCTCACAATACAGACAGACACTCCAAAACAAGATGAGAGAGGGTCAATGACACATAAGGATGAAGACACTATGGCTCTGAAAGGTCCAACAGCATCAATCAAAGTCTTAAGAACCAGATGGGATTTCACTGGCTAAATTCCAATTCTTGGAAGAGAAACTTGACCAAGTCAGCTATAAAGTCTCATCCTATATTTAATGAGGTATCCTAAGCAAGTAAGCTCAGAAAGCAGAAAGATCTACTAACTTGTGAAGAACATGGGTACAAGCACCATCAATGTCAAGTACATGTCTAATTAATATGAAATGAGTCACAAAACAAGAGCCACATTGGTAGTCTATATGATCCACTGGTGAGCTAACAAGGAGTGTGTCGATCCTCGCTTACACCTAACACCAAAGGGCCAGTTCTGTCCAAGAAAAGCAGGAAGACTGAGATGGAAAGACAGTTCAAAGTCCGCAAGTACAGATTGAGAAAGGCTACGTGGGAGAGGCCAGCCAAGATATTGCCTCACCTAACAGCAACTTAAAGGAACTTTTCAACATGGTTGAAAAATATCAAATACAACAGCTATTTCAGAAAATTGGGTAACATGAGGAAAGGGTGACACCCATATCCTACACCCAGTGATTCAATATTCCTGGTAGCAACACTTACATAAGAAGGCCGTGTGTACTAAGATAAACAATAAACTATTATACTTCATTTACATTAAAAGCAATAGAACCCAAGTTAATTACCTCACAAATGCTGAAAAGAAAGCAAGAAGCCCATGAATACCCATTGCATAATGCCATTCATATAAATTCCATCACCACCAAATAATACCATATTTGGGGAACAAACACATTTGTAATAAAATTTTAAATTCATAAGGAGGAAAGGAACATTTTGAGAAATTTAATATCTCTGAAGTGCAAGAAAAAGGAAACTGAAATCAGAAGGGCTTCATTTGTTTCTAGTTTTAAGGATTCAATTGTATCTGTAATTAAAATGCACTTAAAGGGAACAGTAAAATGCTTTCCATTAAAAGAGGATGTGAATAAACAGATTTTGATTGGTATTTTGTATGTTATAAATGTCTGAAATAGTCATAAAATTTTATTTTTGAAATTTAAATGCAAAAAGAATGTTTTTCTTTTTGCAGTACTTCCTCTTTTTAAGTAACACTCAATATACTGAATTGCTGATAAGTAAGAAGATGCAATTACATTCAATAGAACTAAAGATTACACTGAGATATATTGACTTTATGTACCCATTTGAAAGTGGAATAAAACCTTCCTCATAGATGTTTTATCTCATGATAATTTTTGCTTCATCAGTATAACTGATTGTTTTCATAGCCTCTATGATCCCCTTCCCTGACTCTGTGAACTTTTGAAAAATTTTGTCAAATTTCACTTTTAAATGACTTAATACTGTTATGTCAAGTCAGTATATCAAAATTGAGTCAGGCATAATTTTCCACTCCTTCCATTAGAGAAATTGTTTTGTTATTGCTGCTGATTTTCAAAAAGAACATGATGAGAGACAGGTCTACATATTACCCCATTTGAGAAAAAAAATGACACTTCTAAAAATGAATAATATTAATTCAGAGAAATCTTATTAAGGTCTGATCCTAGATGAATATATAAGGCACATTTAAGTCTGGTGATTCCAACCAATTCTTCAGCTCCCCAAATTGAGACATACTGACTGATCTGAAGTGCTGGCTGCTTGAGGATGTAGGAATATACACGCTGCATACTCATGCTGGTGTTCATACTTGCATTGGCTTAGTTACGTTGAGCCAGATTCTTACAATCAGGAGTTAATGTATTGAAACCACATTACTTGCCTTGTCTCTAGGAGCAAACCTTGAGCAAATATACATTTAAAATATCAGTCCTACCTCAAAAACATAAGAGACCATTTAGGTTAGGTCCAGGTGGAAAGAGCACAGAATTTGAAAGTAGGAAATTAGGATGGGATAAATGTAATTCTCCATTAGGTGGCATAATGTAATCAATCAAAGTATGAAAACATCCACCAAGCATTAGTTTTTTATCCTTGTTTCTGAGCAGAATCAGGAATTCAGAATACCAATGAGCCTATTCTGCTAAAGTTGCTTGATTTTTACTTGTCCATTCATGTGGTTTGTTGCTAACCTTATTTTCACTTCTATTATTTTAGCAGAGTGCAGTATATGAAAATAACAACAGAAATATATCCTCAACACATTCATTTTATCACTCTGTTACTTTATGCTCCCAGAGAAATCACTGCCTATGAGAACAGCTCTATCTCATTTCAACAATGTAGTGGTTAATTACACAACAACAAAACTTACTTTTCAGCATGCAATCTGACTTTTGGTGACTGGCAATACGGAAAGCTGATGGGAACCTGGAGAGCATTTGATCTGCTGGCAATAGAAATCCTTACACTGCACACTGCATCAGCTAAATCTGAGGCCTTGGCAACCTTGAGTTTATATGTTATTTCAGATTGCGGCTTCTCAGTGGAGGAACCCTGTGGAAGGTACAGGTGTAGATCACATTCCAGTTTTTTTGTTTTCTAGAAAATAACAAACATCTGCTTGCTGTACAGTAATTACTGAATGGTAATTAGAACTTAGCTCCAGGATATAAATAACCAATGACTGAATTTTAGGGCCTGTCTCAGTAAGAAAAAGTGAAATCTGAGGTCCTGGGCCATTTTCTGATGTTCCCTAGAAGAAAGGAATAGAGGGCTGAGCAAAGCAGGAAGCCTGAACAAGATAAAGCCTCAAAAACAAGCTCCAAAAGCCATTTCTGATACTACTGTCTTAGTATCAGATGTTAATATTTCATGAGGACAACCCAAATATGTCTTCTTCTTTTACTAAAAATCCAATTCTTAAAAAAGTTATTTCAGGGTAAAGAAATACATTCATTATTTAGAGAACACTGGAACAAATGTCTATTGATTTTTAGGTTTTATAATGAAATTTGCTGGATGTGCTTATCTCCACAAATGAAATGAGCATTGACCTGCCTGATTGCACATTGACAATAAAATCATCCATAGAAACAGGTTTTGAAGATACTGTCAGAGAAAGTTAGAGATGATGAGTGGTCTCTTTTATAGGTTGGCAATATTAGCTCTGACCCTAACTTTGATCTTTCCCCGTCATCTGGAAAGAAGAGGAGGGCAAATATTACCTCTCTTTTTTTTTTCATTTTACCGCAAAATAATTCTGTTTTAATAATATGTTGGGGGGAAAGTAGAAGTGGTGAGGCTCCATGAAAGGGAAGAACATCCCAAGAGTTTTTAATCTGTGAAACAGAAAAAGTGAAAATGTAAGTAAAAATAACTCCCTACTAAGAAACAGAACCGGAAATCTGAGTATTCATCACCTTTCTACTTTAAATGCAAAGTAATAAAATGCATTCAATTATTTTGCATTTCTGCACAATGAGATTTTCATTTCTTAGAACTGCTGATTAAGTGATTCTCTGCTTATCTGCATCAGATTTACTATCTTACCCACTCATTACGGAAGTTTATTTAATAATGGCATGCTTCTGAAAGCAACTGAAGAGCAGGTTTTCTGAGAACTATGTACATGTCATTTTGCTGAGACAGATTATTTTTCATTCAGGTGTCTGGAATTCCTGTTGGACTCTAAGCCAAAAGAATTGAGGGTGGGTAATTAAAACTGCTGTTTAACATATACCTCAGTCATTACAGAATGGCTCTAGTGTTCCTGCTGCAGGGTTAGGCTCTGAAAATACACTCTGCAAATAGTGTGTATTCCCAGCCCATTGAGAGGGTTTCAACTGAATGAGACCTTGATCAGCCTGCATGTGATACCTAAATCAGTGAGAAAGATATATAAGTACTCAATTCTGCAGAAATCAAATTTGCCATTAGAAGCTCAAGTTAGGGAAGAAATGAAAAGGAAAGAAAGAAAGAAAAAATACTGGGTTCCTTAAATAGTTCAAAAATGTTAAGGAATTTTATTTAAATCAGTGATAGTATCTTTCTGTATTTTCACATGTTCTTTCGTAAGGAGAAAAAAATAGTGATGTTCAGAAACTAAATATGACTTCTATAATCAAAAATCCCTTAAGTGTGGTAGAAAACATTTCTAGTATTGATAAATATGATAAATAGGCTTAACAAAGTATTCTTAAAACCAATAATCCATAAAAAATAAACAAGTCTAGCTAAAAGCAATTCCTTTTTATGTGACTTGTTTGCATCACAAAGAAAAGAAAGCTTATGATTTAAAAAAGAAATATTTTATTAAGAAAACCCTAACCTACATTAATTTACCATCTATAGATATATACAAACAAATCAAATAATAAATTGGTATATCTCAAAGTATATTTCCCAGGACTCTCTAATATTAGGTACAAGATATTTATATATTTGAAGGACAAGAAACACTGCTATAAAATCTTTTTCAGTCAACTACTTGGTAAGTTACTATTTTACACCCCACCTGGTTCTACAAGAACTGACAGGTTTTCTGATCAATTTGACATTATACTACAAGATGCCTTTGAAATGAACACATGAGACAAAATAAAAATTAAACATGAAACCAAACTTTGTCTTTTGTACTCTGAATTTAAGCAGAAAAAAACTAGTTTAATAGCAACTGTCTCCTTTGTGTAACATTAGTTGCTAAAAGACTGTTTATGAAGTTTAAATCCTATTTGCATTTTTAAAACTTTTTATTTTGTTTCACAAATTAAAAAAAAATACACAAAATTGCAAAACTCCAAAAAACTCTGCAAAAAATCTACACTTTTAAAAGAAACAGTTTAGCCAACTATTTTTAGGATCAAAAGAAAAACTTATTTTGGGGGCAGTTCACATAATTTTATTAAATTTTCATAATTAAATGAAAGGAATTAACTTAAAATTTGAAGGCATCAAAAGGTTAGGAATAATTTAAAAGATAACTATTGTTGAGCAATGAATACAGTAAGAAATGTGAATTTTATTAAACCAATATCAATGATCATAAAAGTTATCTAACTATGCACATCCAAATATTTACAAGTGTTTCTAATGTAATATAATGAACAGACAATTTCAAATACAATTTATAAAACTTATCAAACACAAAGTGAAACCCATTCAAAAATTATAATTAGTTATACAATTTACACGATGAACTTTGGAATATATAATTTTACAGTACATGTTTTCATACTTCTTTCCAAAGCTATAGATATCTATTTTATCCAAATATACATATATATGGATGAAATACAATATATGTTAATGCTTATTTATACCTTTAGACATTTATATATA
Source organism: Tympanoctomys barrerae (assembly GCA_002564285.1). NCBI lineage: Eukaryota > Metazoa > Chordata > Mammalia > Rodentia > Octodontidae > Tympanoctomys > Tympanoctomys barrerae. The sequence goes on along the minus strand of NDGN011405169.1, from coordinate 10,936 downwards.
TATTTAAGTATATTATAAAATATATAAATTACATGTATATAATTTTAATTGTATATAAATTTAGAAATGTTTTTTATTTATATTTCATCCATATATGGATGAAATCCAGAATAAGCAGTTTGGGGGCCTATGATCTGAACTTATGTGTCAGTGTTCTCACCTGTACAAAGGGACATAACCAACACCTTATTTATTAACATCTATCAAATTTAGAGTTATTAACTCACTTGGACAATTACAAGGCCTGAGCTAACGGTACACCTAGCTAATGATGACTTCCACTCTTTTCTCTCTGTCAGTGTGATGGGCAATGTGGTGGTTGATACTTGTATCAACTTGAGATGTTGGAAGCTTGGCTGGATCTGCTCCAGGATTTCATGTTCCAGGGGTGGAGGGCCCACCCTAGAGTGACAGCGCAGAAGGGCATATGAAAGGGTTGAGGATGGCTTCTACGCCCCACTTCCTTGGAGGAGTTCTGAGCTTTGCAGTGCCACTTCCTTGGAAAAGCTTTATCATCTCAGCCACGCCACTCGGGAAGAGCTCCAGCCTTTGCAGCAGCCACTTTCTTGGAAGAGCTCCGGTTTTCACAGTCTTCGTGCAATGGAGAGAGAGGATTGACAGATGCTGGAGCCGGAGCTCCTCTTATGCTCGTTATTTTCTGTCGCCATGAACTGCTGTTGTCTGTCTTGGAGCCAGAGGAGTACAGACTGAAAGCTCCACTAACTGTGAGCTAAATAAACCTTTCCTTCCTTTATTCTGATAGTCGGATATTTGTCCAGCAACAAATGAGAAGTAACTGAGACAGGCTGTAGGCCGACTCTGTTCCTAACCACATTACATTGGTAGAGGGGTACAGTCATTTAGGACTGCATCTAAGCCAACTGAACTAGCTGAACAATAGACTCATCAGCCTTCTGTAGGCACTAGATATTACATGGCCATTCGACATACTTTAAAGTCCAAAGTACACATAAAGTCCATATTGATTTATTCTTTGTTTTACTTTTCAATGCATTCATATTTTTTCTCAGAAACATAAGAGATTTTTGGGATAAACTAAATATGAATACTATTCTGTGCATGGGTATCACACTACCATAAGTAATAACCTTTTTGTCACTGTCTAACTGCACACAGTATATACATCAATAAAACAGTCATTAGGAAAACTTATTTCTTCAGAAGGTAAGGTCAGAGTGTTTTTTGTAGTTATAGTCCATATCCTTCCATTATATACATTGGAAAATGTTAAATACAAGGACACCATAAGTTAGTTATGTCCCCAGAATTCAAGTTACGAAAGCATTCAACTTAATTGTTAATTATTATTAACAAAATAATAATTATGTTATTATTTTATAAAATAAAAGGCATTTAAATTCACTTCAAAGCTTAAAGTAGTACCGGGGAGGTAGCTCAGCTGTTAAGCACATTCCTTGCAAGTACAAGGTCCCAAGTAAGATCCTGGGTACTGGGGGAAAAAAAATAAAGCTTAAAATAAGTAATATAAATTCAAATGAAAAACAATAAAATATAATAACTTATTTTAAAGAGAAAAGAATCAAGAGAAAACAGAATTTCCAAACAAGATGATGAGAAATTAATAGTGGTTACGAATCTTCAAAGCAGTTGCTCAGATTACCAAATATAGGCATGCGAAATTGATTGAACAATGTAAGCACTAACTGCTGCCTTCAATGAACAAGTAACATTTTATTTTTATGTGAACCATTTTCATGGCAACTCACCTAGTTACAACTAAGATGTTGGTAATGGCTTTTTAAAGGGAGGGGGGCTGAATCAAGGCTCTCATAAAATAAGTCTCTTATCTATAGTTGTACAGTAAATAGTCTTTCTAATGTCTAGTCACTTATGTCAAAGACAAGTTAGGCATAGAGGAATATATATATATATATATATATATATTTCCATATTAAACTATGAATATCACTGCAAAATATATGGCCATTTTATTAAATAAAGATTCAATAAAACAGAAAGGAACAGTTTTGGAGTTACCAGTCTTTGCCTAAAGAACAAGCTCCAGCATTATCTAGCAATGTGATCTTAGTAAATTAGTAAATGTATTTGACCTTCTGTTTCTATAATCTGAAATTGAAGGGAATGAGTTACCAGTAACACATAAACAGTAGTAGACAAGGTATAAAAGAATAATTTGCATTGCGACATTAGAAACACTTAGATTCTATTACTAACTCTTGGATAGAATTTTCATATTCTCATAAAGATTCAGATCCACTTAACCTTGAAATTTTTTCCATTTTAACAATCCTGAATCTGAACTGAAACTCAATGTAAATGACTGCCCCAGGGTTACAAAGGTAATTACTGTATTACTAAGAATGAAACTTATTTAAGTTTACTTCTTTTCTACACATGATTTTTCTCCCATAAAGCATATAAAACTACACATTCAGTCAATTACTCTGCTGCTTTACTAAGAACTTAGGAAAATTCACACTTTATCTTCAACTAGAATGTCTCTGATTCTATATGCATCCTACAAATTAAAGAATTGTCTAACAGACACTGAACCCAGACAGAGAAACACATGTTTTTTATGCCTTATGGAACATAGAGTAACAAAAAAAATGTGTAGAAAAGTCTTTTTCTAACAAGAGACTACAAGGTGACACAGGAGCTCTGTTCTAGCTGGAGATACTAAAAATAGAGTCCCCTGAAAGATATAAACTTTAGTAGTTTTAATGTACATAGTTATAGGAAAGATAGAGGAAAATTTGGAAAGATTAAGCTAAAAATTTTTTATGTGGCCTCAATCATATATTACGCAAATTTCCCCCTATTGTAAGTGTGGCTCACCATCTGTAGGTATATTCTATCATATAGCATTGGGGGCATGAAGAAAAATCTGACACTTAATTGTTAAATGCTGGAAAAAGTCTTTTGCACCAGCAGCACAGCACATACCAGCACAAGGATTTTCAGGGCTTTTTATTCTAAAGTCAGCTCCTAACACTTCATTCTTGGGACTTCTAGATGTCCTCTGGACCTGGCCAGCCTCACTCGAAGAAAGCAGCCCCTCTGAAAAGAAATTAATCTTTTGAAGACTTATCTTTAGCAATACTTTGGCAAATGTTTAAATAGTGACTGGCGGAAGAAAGCACCTAGGTGTAATTATCAACTTTGCTAATCTTCTGTGTTTTCAGTTTTGCATTTTGAATTCTTCTCGTGTTTATTTGGATTGTTAATTAAGGAGTCTCTCTGTCAGCTAAAATATGCATTCACCTAGCCACTGATTACATCAAATAACTGCCTTGAATATTTACTCCTGGATAAAAATTTTAAACTCCCATCAATATTATCTTGTACCCAATTAAGGGCTCATTGAGGTGGATTTTTTAAAACCTCTTTTGTGCTGTAGGCAGCATTCTTTTATTTCACATTTAAAAAAAAATTATTTTAAAGAAAGAAGACAAAAAAGATAAACAAAGCAATGATAGTTTCAAAGCAGGATAATAAGAAATTAACAACGGTTGATGTATTGCCTATTGTTGTTTTCAAAGTACTTGCTCAGATTACAAGATGTATTCTTAAGGTAATTACACATGAGGTGTGCTTACTCCTCTCATTTTGAGGCATTATTTTCAGGAGGACAGATGTCTTGTCCTGTGGGAAGCTATCAACAAGAGCCCAAAGCAGAATACAGGGTGGGGTGGGTGTTCAGTGTTGGGGATGAAATTTGTGGAGAACTGGCCACTTACTTCGTGCCTCTGTCCGCTCTCCAGTTTCTTTAATTAGTTCCCTTGGCATTTCTGAGGAAAACTAGGTGGCACGATCCCCTAAAGTCTCATGTTCTTCCACCCACTGCTTTCTTTTTAAAATAACAGTTTACTTGAAAACTCGTTTATCTTGCATTTTATAATCAGTCTCTCTGCAACACAGTTTAAAATTATGGCTGTAGAGGAGTCAAAAGAAATCTTTTTTAAAAATACTTTAATTCTTCTCTGCTTCTCCACTGAAGCATAAGGGGCTACTGCCCAAAGTATCACACTCAAAATACAGCACATTTTTTCAGGAGTAGAAAAGTTGAATTTTCTCTGATTGCTTAACTGCAGGAATAATTCTCTTTACCCCAACAGACATTGTGAAATCAAGGCATCAATAATGCCTTTAAAATGTTCATCCTAATTTACAATACACACATTCAGCTGGTCCATACAATCACTCTGAAAAGTGGCTTTGGACTTCCCAAACTTGGCACTATAGACATTTTAAGCCAGGGAATTACTTGTTGAAGAGTCTTTCCAGTACATTACAGAACGTTAATATCCCTGGTCCCCATCTGAGAAGTTGTCAATCTCACACACACTTGTGATGATTAAAATACCTTTAGCTATTTCTTTTTGGGTAAGGGAGTCACAAGTTAGAAAATCTCAGCTGGGAAATATATATATATATATATATATATATATAATAACCATGGGTCAAATCTGATAATTTTCAAGGTCATTTCATTGAGACACATCTAAGGGAATGGGCAAGTTTACCAAGAAGACATTAGCATTTATCTTAACTTAAAACTCTGAATACCTTCAGTAAGTTTTCACATACATTAGAAACATATCCCAGTATCTATCCACTCATCTTGATCTCTATCCCCACATAGACCAACAAACTGCCTCGCGTTTGGACTAGTACAATAACTTCCTAGGTGGGAGTCTTCAACACTTCTTCCTCTCTGGAATCGGTTCTCCATGCTGTACAAATAGTATGTTAAAAGCAAATCAAATCATAATAGTAAGTGATTCAGTGTTTCTAACGCTGTCCCTATGCATTAAGAAAAAAATCCAAATCACTCACCTGACGTATTTCTCCGGTATCTAACCCTCATTCAATACGCTGATCACAATGACCACCTCAGTCTTACAATGTGACAAGTTTGCTGTCAAATTAAAGTCTCTACATAAGCTGTGCTTTCTGCCAGGACTGCCCTTTCACTGACCTTCATGATCATTTCTTTCAGATCTTAGCTAAACCAAGTTAATACTGTAAATGTTTGTCTTGATTTTGTAATGCTGTTTTTTTTATCATTACACAATGCAAACTCCAGGGCTGTCTTGTGTTGTCTTTTGTTCACCACTAGCAGACGAAAAAGTTTAGCACATAAAAAGCACTCAATTAATGCATATTGAATAAAATTATTAAATAATGACATAATTTACAAGGTCAGAGTCAGAAATGAAACCAGATGGTTTTCCCATTATACCATTACAACACAATAATTACAGAGCTACCCATCCATAAAAACATTTATAATAGAAATATAACAAGAACAGGGGTACAATGTAAGGTGCGGTCTCTGCAGTAGAAAAGCTCACAACCTCTGGAAAGTTACATACATAATATTTTAGAATCATGTGTGTGAAATGCCAAAGTGAAATAGTAGGGAAGAAAGAAGCACAGCCACACAAGGTGCACTTGAGAGGTCAGCTACAGCTGTGTACCGAAGAAAGCATAGGTTAATGGGTATCTCACTAATCTGGGTCTCTGTTTTGACCTTTGAAAGTCTGGATTAATAATTCCAAGGGCAGGAGAACTACTGGCTAGGGAGAATGGGTTAATTATATTGCCTATAAGTTAGCCACAGATACTGTGGCATCTTGTGCACATTTGCTTCGTCATCTAGAGATACCCCTTCAGGGCCCAGGGGAAATGGTGATTCAGCTTTTTCACCATTTCTTTACTTGCTAAGAATAAACCTGTCACCTGTGCTACATGTCACCAGCATAGCCCTCCACTGAGATACTGCAGCAGCCCGTGAATTAGATGAGAACGTAAAGCTAGTATCTTTTGTGATCAGCAAAATTTAAGAACTTGGAATATGTGACAATAATGACTAAAGTGGTCAGCGTTGGTTTTCACATAAAGAGTAATGGCAAGACTAAAAAGGAAATAGCTTTGAAAAAAACTCCAAATGAAACAAATGAAATTTCAAGTATATTGCATGCAAGTCCCTGATGATTGTGGGGATGGGAGGGTATATGGAGATAGGAGAATTTCTTGGTTCTCTCTTCTTGACTGACTGTATTGCAATTTGAGGATCCAAAGTTATTTATAAATAAGGATATTTGGAAATAAAAAATTGGGGGTCAACCTAATTAGTAGAAGTGTTTCTGGTTCTTTTATTTATTTATTTTTTCATTCTATGTATTTGGTATAGGGTCTCGGTAACAATTCAGACTCCTAGTGATCCTCCTTTTTTCGGTCTCCCCACCCCCCTCCGCTGGAATTATAGGCATGTAACACCATACCTGGACTCAGTCCCCTGCTCAGCGAGCCCTGGGGGCAGGGCCAGCACACACCTGGGACTGGGGATTGAGCCCTGGTCCCTGCACTTGCCAAAGCAGGTGCTTCGTCACTGAGCTATCTTACCAACCCATATTTCTGGTTCTGATATAGTACAACCCTGAATGATTTCACAACAATGAATAAAATTACCATTGTAACTAAAAATCACAATGGTATTAATATTTTTATAGCATACACAGTAATTTAAAAATAGCATAATAGAAACTTGAGGTTACATCAGTTCATAGCCTCCATGTAATTCTATTCACAGATTACAATGTGTCATCTAAATATTATTTTCCTGTAATATAAGATATATACTCCAGATAATAAAAATAGGAACAACCAAGGTAACATGAAAAGCCTAGAACTTCTTATATCTATAAAGTATACCATTAGAAAAATACATATATCTTCTTCCAATAAGATAGTATTATAGATTTATGGATCAGTGTGAATTCATTACTAACAAAAAAGTCCCCCTGGTAAAATTTAAATATCTGCCACACTCTGTCCTCAAGATAATTCATACATTACTGATAATCTGGGGTTTTTTATTTGTTTTAATAATCTGTTTTTAAAAGTATGTGCCAGGTAGGCAGGGTGATATGTGCCTGTAATCCTAAATTCTGGGAGACTAAAACACACAGACTGCAAGTTTAAGCCCACGATGGACAATTTAATAACTTTAGAAGACCCTGTCTCAAACTGATAGAAGATGCATGAAGATGCAAGAGGCCTGGGTTTAATCCTCAATGCCAAGGTAAAAATTGTGCATAGCAATCAATCAACTTCATTCTTTCAAAAGACTGCCACTCTTTCAGTAGAGCCAAAAGAATGGGATCCTATTCCAGAAAACTGTGAATTCACATTGAGATTTGACTATGAAGGAGACAGATTAAAATGTGATACTGACAAAACTTTTTGTCAATGTTTTCTCATTTATAAGGTGAAAAAGCACTTTTGCCCACAGGACTATTTTGAGGATGACAAGAAATGAATTTCATTAATGCATAAACCATAATACTGAAATTCAATAAAGACTAAACATACAGTAATTCAGATGTTACTTCAAATGCCTTTTCTGCTTCTTCTGTAATTAGGCAGATATCAATTAATTCAGGTTACCAAATCAAAAAAGAATAAAAAGAAGTGACACTTGGAATTAAAAAGACATCACCCTTTACTATATACACAGGATGTGTCCTGGTTATACAGAAGTTTTTTGTTTGTTTTTTTTTTAAATATAGAACATTCTTGAAATCCACAAAGTAGTAGCTTCCCAGGGGAAGAGAAAGCTGGAAAGCTGATGTGAAATTCTGAAGGTTCCAGACATAACTTTAGAAAAATGTATGCTTTCTTAGCTAATGGAAGAGGCATTTTACATAGAATACAGATAAATCACTGCTTACAACACAAAGAACTTGATCATCAAATTAAATATGCAAACATGTTCCATCCTGGGAGAACATTTGTAAGTCAGATTTGTTCCTAAATCTAGCAAAGTAAGTCTTATACACCTCTGACACAAATGTACCATGTAAAGCATAAGAAAACCAAAAGTGAGCTCTCTCTGTGAAAGTGCACAAGTCGACCTTTACTCTAACATGTAAAGGTCAAATTTAGAAAATAAGGCCCACAGAAGGCTACTAAGAAAAGCTCAACCTGAGTAATGAAAGTGGCTTGGATACATACTTGGGGTGCCTACAAATTTATCCTGTGATTTAACCCTCACAAGCTGCTCTGAAACCATCTCATAGTTCTGAGGGTATAGCCTAGAACTCTGGACTACTCATGTTCAACACAGTTCCCAAGGAAGCAATGTATTTTGAAAAAAGGGAATTCTTTCCATTTTCTGAAGAAGTTTTACAACCATGGCTGGGCTCCTACTCAATTTTGTGGAGCATTTCATCTATGCCCTTTCCTGTTCATATGACACGTCTCCTTCTGTTTCTGTATTTTGTCTAATAGGTCCCTTTACGTTTTATCAATATTTAAGAGGGATGGGGAGAGAGGATATGCAGTGGAGAGCAGAGTGAGATTCAGGTTCATAACTGTGCCACTAAAGTATTCACTGCTGAAACTACTTGTGAAAGGCTCATAAGCCCACCCCATGACATGCCCATCAGGTAGGTATGAAGCACCTGTCTAGGGTTTACTTATCCACATCAAGGCTACTATGTCGGCACCATGGGATAACAGAAGCACATGTCCTATGCTTCAGACCCTTCAAAAGCTCTAGCACACTAATTTGGACCTTAGGAAAAAAACAGGTATTCCACCAGCCCTTAGCCACTATAGAAGCCAGAAACTGGATACAGAGTTGAAGGCCTTCCACATCAGAGGGAAGGAGTTACCTGTATAGGTCAGGAGACAGACTCTGAATATAAACATCCTCTAATTTTTTTTTTCAACCAAATGTGACAGTATTCTCTAAAAACTGAACTCAAAGACAGGATAAGTCTTTTGCCTCAGTGTATTCATTTAAGGCAAAAGGGAAAAATCAGCAAGTTCCCCTACAGAATGCCAAGTCAATGTGAGCCTCCAAGTAGAACTCAGGCCCTATTCAACCAAAATTCTCTTTAAGTAGTATGGACACCAAAGACAACACCACAAGCAACACAACTAGGAGTTAAGTTCTCACAAGGCTTGTGGCTGAAAAATTCTGCAACCACAGACCTCCCTCTTTGTTTAGGAAAAAGATAAAACAAAACAGAAAAACAGTTACATTGCTAATCTATAGTTCTTGTAAACATTCAGAGGACTTTTTTTGTTTGTTTTTATTTTTGTTTTTGACCAGGAGCAATGTCATAATCTTCTTGTGTTACTCTGTAACGCAAACTAGTGTTATCCCCATCTCTCCTAGTAGCTTTTTCTATGCAGATTGAGCATTTACATCTCTATAGGCTTCTTTTTTTTTTTTTTTTGTATTTAGGACAGGGTCTACAGAGTCTCACTACTTGATTAGACTCATAGCGGTTCTCCTGTTTACACACTCTCAAGTGCTTGGAATACAGGTGAGAACCATCATGCCCAGTCTCAACTGCTTTCTCAGCATGCCCCAGGGGCAGGGCTGGCATGACATACCAGATATTGAACTCTGGCCTCTGTGCTCCGCGGAAGCACATGCTTTAGTGGACTGAGCTATCTGACCAGCCACTTACATCTCTAAAGGCTTCTATGTGCCTTGTTATTCTCCAAATTCAACCTTTCACATTTACATAAATGTATTTATGGAGGCTCAGATGTCTAAGATCAAGTTACCAGCCGCAGGTTTAGTGTCTTCTAACAACTGATTCCTACATCTGAAGAGGTGCCTTGTTACTGCCTCCTCTAGATGGAGTGAATGTGGTGTCATCACGTGGAGTACGGGACTTCCGCTGAGTAAGGGCTCCCATGAGTCTTCTCACATGGCAGCAGCCCATTTAAAAGGCCAGAGCTTTCATGAATAATCACCTATTAAAGATCACACCTCTTAAAATCACCACATTTAGTTTCATCTTGAATTTTGGAGATAATACAACCATTCAAATAATAACCAGGCATTTGTACTGACACACATAACCTACAAACACCGAAGAAGTCAACTGCGCCTAAACTATTCCCTTTCTGTTCTTCCCAATTTGCCCGAGTCCCTAGTTTAGTGTTACAACAGGTGTCTAAGGTGTGAGACAACACAGCTTGCTGTCATTTCTTCTGTACCTGAATGTCCTTATCTGTCCTAGAAGGAAAATATATTTTTGTGAAAGTTTTCAATGCACGGGGAAAATATACAGTTCAGTAGCCTGTTCTCTAAAGAAGATAGCTACTGTTTTTCTTATCCAGAAGAATTTATTTTCCAAACATACTGGCTTCCAAGGGCAGAATCATATCTTCTGACGGTGCTGCATTTAGTAAAAAAGTTTGTGGAATGTGTTTTATGTGAAAGGGTTAAAGGAGCTTCATTCTCAAACATGACAGTCCAAGCAAAGCTTTTGCTAGATAGACATCATTTCTAATTATGCACAGTCCACATACCAAAGAGTAGACTTTCCAGGAGGTGTAACTTCTGAAATTATTTGAGGTCAAAATGGACAAGTACATAAATAGATGAAGAATAATAACCACATTCCATATTGTCTTTTACCTCACTGAGAACAGATCTCTATTAATCTACTTATAGCAATCATCCCAAATCAGATTATAGAGCCAAATTCTCACTCATTCTTGTCCATAATGGGGGACTATATTTTATGTCAAACCAAAAGAGCCAAGAATACATAGAAAACATGAAATCAGAAACAAAATGCAAAATTCTTTCAAATTCACCTTGAGGAGCTAAAAAAAAATATGTATCAATTTAAATGTCCTGTGAAGTACAATCTTCTGGTGATTAAGTTTCCTTGGTTCTGTCAGTTAAATCCACTGAATGTCTCAGTGTAGGACTTCTCACTGTTAAGATATAATTGATTTTGAAAAATATATATAATATCATGGCTTTCACACACATATATGATTAACAGGTTTTAAAGACTTTAATTTGCTGACAATGATAGAACCAGTTAGACCCATCTTGTTTCTAAGTATAATTTGAAAATGGATCGAAGGATTCCTTCCCCAAAAGACT
>NDGN011405139.1:0-10484 GCA_002564285.1 Tympanoctomys barrerae | reverse complement strand
TGAGAATGTTGTCAAGTGTGTCAAGTATTGTTATGTGTTGGGATTTTTTTCATCAGCCTGTCTCTTGAGCTATCAAGTGTCCTCAAAACTGAGTATACACTAGGATTTGTTTCTTCTTTTAGCCAGAACTGTAAATAACATGAAATAGGGAAGGAATGGAAAAGTAAGTGACAAATAGAAATGAACTTGTAATATCAGCAACTGTATTTTGCCTTGATAATAATTTGCTGTGATGAGTAATTAGACGCAAGCACATAATCCACTGTGAGGAAATCCTAGAAATGACAGTAAGATAATAAAGTATTACAGTAACATACTCCATCCACAACATTGTTCCACAAAAGACACAGGTAAAAAGTTCAAGAGTTCAACCCTGGACAAATTACGGGGCTTCATTTTCATTTTCTTTAATTTCTAGTAGTATTCAGAGTCTTTCTAGAGTCTTTCTTTAATTTAGTTAAATGTAATATAATAGAAACTTCTGAAAGATATATATGTATTAGCCTGCTTTGGTTCTGAAAACATTTTCCTAAGTATGGACCTATTGTGATTAAAAAAAGAAAAAGACTGGAAGAAATATTGCTGATATTATGTTTGGAGGGTCTATAGAGTCTACATCAGACTAAAAAAATTGAATCAGCCCTCCCTGGCAGATACAGTGCTGCTGAAATGACATCATTGTAAAAAACACTTTAGGAGTCAAAACAAGGCATCAGTTCCTTTATTCTAAGGTTCTGTTCTGGCAGCAGCAGTTTAGATCACCACCACTTTATATGTGCTACTTTAAATGTAGATGCAGTGAGTTCTCTAATGTCTTTGAGCTCTAAATTATATAGGAAGAAAATAACATTCTCTCTAGTTTCCTGTGTGTTAATTGGACTGAAAATTAATTAAATGTATTACCTATAAGAGGTAATACAAAGAGTTTTCTTTGTATTAAATTTGCAGTCTTAAATTTTCTAAGAGTGTTTCTGTAATTACTAGGTATGACTTCTATAACAAAAAGTGATGCTAGCATAAATAAAAATAGTTTATGTTATCCCACATTGACTAATTCCAAAGGCAGTGCAGTATCGCTGCATAGAGTGACGCAGACAGTCACTGTTCTGCTCTCTGTAGTACTTGCCTTTATCCTCAGCATTGTTTCAGAAGCCAGGAGGATCGCTGGCTTCCCTAGCTGCCTGCAGTGTACATTGGAATGAAAATCTGAAGGGTCCATGTCTACCCACAAAGAGGCAAAAGAGTAAAGTTGGGCAGACAGCATCCCCAGTGGGAAAGTTGGTTTCTGTTAGCAACGCCTAAGGGATGAAGGACATTGCTTTGCATTTTTAATTCTGCATGGGGTGAAATGCTGCCAGTTGGACAGCGGTTCCTTTGGGTGCTAACCATGTGTATCTTCTCTTCCTCTTGTATCACCAGGCCTCCGGAACCTGTTTACAGCACTGTGAACAAACTGTGTGATAAGCCTGCTTCTCCCAGGCACTATTCCCCTGTTGAGTGTGACAAAAGCTTCCTTCTCTCAGCTCCCTACCCCCACTACCACCTAGGCCTGCTCCCCGACTCTGAGATGACCAGGTACTGCATGCGCTTTCTCCGCTCATCTTCTCGAGTTGCATGTGCTTCCGCCAGGACGGACGGTGGAACCCACCTCCGCCCGCTGCTCACATGCTCAGCATCTTCCTCAGGATGGGGAGATGCTCTGTACCTGTGGGGCGTAGCGAGGAACGGAGCACACTGCTGTCTCGTTTCCTTGCGTGATCATAGAGCACTCTGACATGCTCACGTGGTGCTCCGCGTGTTCTTGGTGCCTGTGCATTCTAATAAGGTGTTAGCTCTACTACCCCAGAACAACCAGTTTTGGAGTTTATTACCGTTTCCTTCATACAGAAGTATGAATGAGAACATTTGTTGTCTTTTGGTAGTATTTAATCAGTATTTACTATGCCTTGGGCATAACACAGCCTAAGAAATAAATACTACTATTGCCATTTAATAGTTTAACTAAATATTAAATTGGCATTACCATTTAACTGATTCCTTGCAGCATTATACAACTTATCTAAAATTATGGGTTAGTTGTTTCTAACTACCGTAAACATAAGCTTAATTTTTTATTAATTTTATTGAGGAACGAATAGCAATGAGACAGCTTCAAAACCAATTAATAGGGCAGTTACAATAATTAATACTTTGCATATTGTTGTTTTTATAGTAGCTATTCATAGTACACGATGCAGACGTGATATCCTGTCCAAAAACTATTTGTACAAATCTTTCTTCTAATTGAATTGAGAGAAAGTAGCTGTATATCTATCCTATTTTGTATATGCAGATGCAAAATGGTCCTTCATTTATATCCCTTTTTTGTTTAGTTTTGTCAGAGATGGGAGTTCCATTGCCATTTAAATATTGTAGTTGTATGAATTCAGCAAAGTAATACAATATAGTCCAGTAGTCCATAATAGTAGTGGGTTATCCATAGGACTGGCAATGTCAGAAGTTGTTGAAATAAGCTTAGTATTTACACCGTCTCGAGTGTATGTTATGTTCTCTTGTTTAATTACTTCTATCATTTATCCAATATAAAGGTCCAGCAAGGTTAAGGCAAAACACTCAGTATTATCTTATCAGTAAGTGTGGAGCTCGGATTTAAGGTCAGAATTTTGATTCTTTCTGTAACAGCTTTGTAAAGAAATTGTTCCAAGTCTAAAGGCTACACACAATTCTGCTTTTGTACTCTATCGCATATGTATGTCAAAGAATGAAAACCCTGCCTTTGCATAATCCTGAGAATCCAGGGATAAGGACAGCAAGAAAAATAGGATCCAGTATTCCATACGGGGGTTCAGATTCAATTTAAATGAAGACCCCAGCAGTGACATTCCTACTTATATAGACTGCTTATATGCTACTAGACAGAATAACCATAGAATGGTTATCAGGGAAACAAAAATAGAGATTGAATAGGTCAACAGGATCTTCATAGAACTTCATCATTTTTATATTTTCAAAGAATGTGTGAACATCAATCTTCAGTTCCTAAATGGGAAATAAAGAGCAAATTTTAAATTTTATACAAACTTCCTAGAAATAAGTAATTTTTTACTAATCAGCTATACAATTTTTACTTAGTTATAACAAAACTTAGTAATAGTTCATAAAGTTTTATAAATATTAACTAAATTATATAGCTTACTAAGTTATAAAACTATTTCTCAGTACAGTGAGCTATACCGTCTTGAAGCTAAGAGTACAAAATTGCCATTGCAGCAGGGAGAAGAGGTTATCTGCCTACAGTAATTACTCCCTATGAATCTCAAGTCTGTTGCCAGCTACGGGGGGCAGGTGACATTTACTGAGCTCTTCCTTTACACCAGCACGTTGTCAGCTCACTTCCCGTGCATTCTTTCTGCTGAGTCTCCCCATGATCTTATGACGTAGCTATGATCACTGTCTTTGTTTCTAAGTGCCAAAATTAAGACTTGAGAAGTTGCCAAATTTGTCCAAGGTCATCCACAATAAGTGGCAGAGCTGGGACTCAGAGCCAGCAGACCACTGACCTGGTATAGAGCATGAGTCCCGTGTTGGCGCAAGTGTAATGGTGGAGATATGTTTGCTTCCTGGGAAAATTTCCAACCAATTTTTGTTTGTCTTTTTTCTAACTTTATCCTAAGTCTCGCCTCTGTTTCTCTGCTTAATGCCAGAGAGTCTTTTTTTCGTTTTTACCCACACTCCACTTTCGAGGAACATGAAAGTTTTGTTGATTTCCTGTCACTCCACTAAGGATTTTGATTCATTTTTCCTTAAAAATTCACCAAAAAGTAGCTGGCAGAGTCAACCTCCTGAGTGAAAACATGAGCTTTGTTTTCTTTCAGTTTACTTTATATGATCAATATTATGATGACCATAGTGTTTCCCTTTCATATATCTTTTATTTTTTTAAATTGAAAACATTGTCATTTTCAAATGACAGTTCTGAGATGCACCAGTCCCCAACCTGTACCTTCACTGGCTTCTTTCAATTTCTCCAAATCAAAAAATGATACATATGTTTACTCTGCTGCTGAAGTTAAAAGTTTGAGTTATTTTTAAAGCTTATTTCCCTCACTTCTGTTATTTAATCCATCTTCAAATCTTACTGAATTTTACTTCCAAATATATAATCTCATCTCTTTACTCTCTCTACAGTAGTTTCACCACTTGAATCAAATTACTATCATTCTCCAAAATAACCTCCTAACTCATCTCATCCCTTCCATTGTTGTCCTCCTCGTTTATTTTTAATGCAGTCCAAGTGATCCATTAAAATAAGATCATACCATATCCCTTTCCTTTTGCATTGGGATAAACGCAAAGTCATGAATCCAGCATCCAGGCTTTGCATGACCTAGCACGTGCCTGCTTCATGAACGTATCATCTTGCTCTTCTTCCTGCTGTCCACACTATTCACATCGGCCTTTTTATTCACACAAAAAATAATCACTGAATTTCTTTCTATCTCGGGTACTCCACATATTCCTTTCCCTGAAACTGAAAAGTTCTCTGCACACGTTGTCTAATTCACTTCTGGTCATCTTAGAGCTGAGCTAAAATTGTACTTCCTTGGAGAAGCTCGCTGAAGGAGAATCATCAGACCCCCTATTTCTTTGTTCTTTTCCTTCACTCCTTCTCTTTCTTTCTCTCCTTCTATTCCATAAGACTCAAGCAGTTTTATAATTGTACAAGCAGACTGTGTGTCTATCTCAGGTTTGCTCTTGTCAAGGAGCAGAAACGTGCCGATTTTGCACACTGGCAGCTTCCTAGCCTTCCCACAGTGCCCGCCCCACTCAGGATTCAAATTTGTACTGCAGATAAGTGAACTTGGAAAGAGGATACGCAGCCAAACAAACTGATGCCTGTTCCTGGAGCAGGCCATAGCTCAAGCTGTGCTTTACCCAGCTCTTAACAGGTACCTGAAACTTCTCCATGAATTATTATGAAACCCAATGACAATAACTAGAAGTCACTTTGTGTCACAGCCTCACATGAGTGACTTGAATAGTCAGGGTCTACATTACCACTCATTAATTAGCTGTCAGTTCCTGGTGAAGGCTGAACAATTCAGAGGTTATTTACTTCCTTGCTTGTAGGAAACAACCTCTCCAACCAGAAGTTGCTTGAAATGCAGCCAATAATTCAGCAGAGATTCAACAATGCAGGTTCAATTTCCTACACCTTTACCTGCTCTTCCCATTCTGTCCTTGAATAACTGATAGAATCCCAGGTAGATCAGGGCACGTGTAGTTGAGACTTTATCTGGTTTCAACCATGCTGATAAAGCCTATCTGCTGTCTTAATGGGTCTGTGTCTTATTTCAACCCATAGTAAAATAAAAAAATATTTTAGAATTGTCAGCCCTGGATATATCTATTAATTCATTTAACCAAGACTTATCAAGCACTAATCAAACACAAAATAGTATACTAAGAGACCTTTTCACAAAAGTACAAGCTGAAAAAGCAAGAAGAAAATTAGAAAAAAATGCTTTTACTTCCAGTTGCAGTATATGATGAGGTGTAGATTTTTTAGTGCACTCAGAAATTGTAAGAGTGTATTTCAGAAGTATGCCCCTATCGCTACAGCAGTTACTGCCTCAGATTAGTATATGAGCTAGTTGGGAGAAAGTCAGGGTGTGAAATCACCCTTACATTTGTGCTAGTTTAATCTCTAATCAGCATTTAGACAAATAGAGGCAAATCAGCGACACCAGCCTTTCTTGTCTCTGAGCATCACTGGAAATGCCCAAGTTTTCAACTCTAAATTAATAACAAACACCCAGGGATAATTTAATTATGTATACAATTTCCTTCCATAAGGTCATCTCAAAGAAAACAGAAACTTGTAACTTTTTCTTAGGAAAGCATTTTAAATTACTTGGCACAGGGCCTAAGGCTGAAGGTGTTTAGAGTAGTTGACTTTTCAAACCATGTACGGAAATAGCTAGAGCCTGCAATCAAACTCAAATGTAAAGTTATATGGAAAGCAAATGACATTACTAGGAGTCTCCTGCTTATCAAGTATATCTCTTTTGCTTAAAAAAAAAGTATTTATGATGTTGTCATTTTTTTTCCTTCTTTGAGTTATTCAGCTTTCATTGTTCCTAGAGCGAAATGAATAGTCTTCTTGAGTGATCTCTCCATGTATGTGACCTATATTTATTTGTTCTTTTACCAAGATAGGCCTAATTGTTGTTGATTTTGCAATTGAGAACACAGGCCGTGATGAACCAGATGAAGTCCAATTAAAACATATTGGCAGATGCTGGATAGGAAGTGGATGTTGCATCATTGCATGAATGTAAAATATCTTCACTCATTAAAGATGACATATTCATGAAACATGTAGGTACCATGCATTATCCTGAGTCCTTGAGATTCAAGGATGAACAGTACATTATCTATTCCCTTAAGCAACTCACAGACACAGTCACTGCGTGGCCTGCATTTCTGAGGCCTGCATCTCTAGAGTACTTCATCTCGTTGTTGAGAGAAAAACATTACACAAATTTAACAAGGTTTATTTAGCAAAGAACAATGTATGAATCAGGCAGCTTTGAAAATCAGGCCTATTTCCTATTTCCTCCACCTCCTAGTCATGCCATGAAATTAAGTTAGAACCCTCCCTATCCAATCACCTTCTGAATGATCTTCCTCTAAACTCAGGAGACTTTGGAGGGCATTTTGAGCTAAGCCATGGCGCAAAGGCACTGTCTGATTTGTATGTTTAGAAAGAACACTGTTAGCTGTGCAGGCAGAGTGTGAAATCAGGGAAACTAGTGAGTGTGTAAGCCATACAGTCAGGCTGAAGTCCTGAACTGAACTGAGAATGTGAGGAGAGGGTGGGCACAAACGGATTCAGAATTACTTGTTAGATGATACTTGGTGATGGACCAATGAGGGGCAGAATTTCTGGCTGAGCGTATTTACTGCATGGTGTTCTCTGCACCCCACCTTGGAGACGGTGAGCCCTACTATCTGTATTAGAACCTCATGGAAGGTAATGGAAAAATAGAAGAAAGAGTATAAAGGTGTGTTGTTGGAGGTGGTGCAGGGTGAGGTCATAGAGGGCCGAGGACTGCACACAAGCTGTCTAGGTTCAGGACCTTCCTTTGGTCATACTATTGGCATTTTAGTTAATTTTTTTTGTCAGGCACTGTTGTATTTATTGTTTATAAACATTTACATTTATTTATATATGAGTTGTATCTTCATGATAACTCCTCCGGTTAGGTTTCACCCTAATTTTTTTTTTAATTTATTAAATATATTGGTGCAGTTTAGATATACACGATGATCACATTCTCCATACGTAACTTGTACATGATAGATCTTAACTTCCTCTTTTATTTTATGGAAAAATGTAAAAAAATTTCATAATAAAATAATAGGAGAATAACAATAGTTAATACACTGAGTATTATTATCTCTATGTAATCAGATTACATGATATGGGCTTTATTCTCCAATGTTAGCCCAAATCTTTCTTTTCAATGAATTAAGAGAAACTAGTGTACAATTATCTTGTGTTTTATTTTATTCCTTTATCTTTCAGTCCTTTCACCTCTCCCTCATCCTAGGTCTTTTTTTTAAACAATTTCTTCCCATTTCAAAATATCTATTGTGCATTTTGAACCTTATCTAAGACTTTTAGTTCCTCACAAATATATCACTGTGAAATAATGTTTTTAATTCTTCTGGAAAGATATCCAGAAGGGAAATAGCTAAATACTTCTTTTTGAGGGATTCAGTTTGCTGAATCAGAAATTGAAGGTTAAAATAATTGTGCCTGTGCTGTTCTCCACACAGGATGGTTATGAAAATCTAGGAGACTGCAGCAAGTAAATCTTCTTCTACATCCTGTCCATGTTAGTCGTTATTGTGTCCTTATATTTAATTCTATCTTTAAAGCCGTGAGTTCATACATATTTGTTCTTATTGCTATTAAAAAATTAGCAATATTTTTACACAATGGAGTATATTTAGCTATTAAAAAGATAAATTTGAGGCTTTTGTAGGTAAATGGAAGCAGCTAGAGACTATGTTGGTAAGTGAATTCAATCAGACCCACATGTGCAAACATTGTATTATCCCACTAGTGTGAGAACCTGAAAGAGTAATGAAAATCTAAGAGGTACAGCAGATACTGAGAGAGGGAATGAAATTATTCAATGGGAAGGAAAAACTGGGATGAGGAAAAGGACAAATGAAAGAAGGGGAAAAGATACATTTATGTGTATATGCAGGATAGTTTCGATAATTGTACTGCTGATTTCTCCTTGTCTTTTGAAAGGAGCAGTTAATTCTTAAATTTTTTTTAATATAACTGATTTTTTTCCTCCTCCTTTGAATTTCTTATAATGTCTTTGTTATTGTTTTGTTTTTCTTTTTCCTTTTTTATTTTCTTTAAATGAATCATACATGTTTGTATCTGGTAAACAACTAAAAATTTGAAGATAGTGCCATGTAATACAGCAACCATTGTTGAATTCCTATTAGTTTAGTGAAATCTTATATCATTTCTAATGTGTTTTTTTTTCTCTCACTATTTTGTATTCTTTAAAAATAAAAATAAGGACTGCAGAGGTAGCTCAGCGGTCTAAGCACCTGCCTAGGTAAGCATAAGGGCCCAGGTTTGACCCCCAAGTACCACATGCCTGCCACCAAGACTGGGCATGGTGACACATTCCTATAATACCAGTGCTAGGGAGGCTGAGACAAAAGGATCACTACGAGTCCTACCTGTATAATGAGACCCTCTAACAAAATACATTAAAAAATAAAAACATAAAAATAAAAAATAAAATCAAGTGAAAAATATTTATGAGCACAGAAGAATTTCCTGAGATCATAAGAAAGCTATTGATGTTAAGCCCATTTTACCACACATACCAGCCATTTTTCTAGTCACCATAGGTGAAGTCATATCTTTTTCCTTTTATCTTTATATTTATGAGTTTCCTCTGACAGATGGCAAGTTTCTAAACTTATATGTAGACTTCACACTTACATGAGCTAATTTTACTTTTTATCTGCTCACATAGTACTACTACTGGCCTTACATGTGTCTCCCTAAGAATATGAAAAAAATCACAGCTACTCACGGAATGCATGTTAGTAACAGGGCTTCATGTGTGTCTCTTACTGTTTCTAGCGACTCTAATAATCTTGCTGAGCATGGGTTTTGATTTAGCAAAGAAAAGAATTGAGGCTCTGTCCAGGGCCCTCTCGGGCCCTGATCCGGTGCTGTTGAACTTCTTAGAGCTTTTGTTGATAAAACACCCCGAGGCAGCATGCGAGCTTCCAGTTCACCACCTTCATATTCTCATGAGGCCTTCATTCTCCTGCTCTGATTCAGTGGAAGAATTCGGTGGTCTTCGGCATTTAGTGAATAGCGATGACATCATCTCCTCTTGGAGAGAGTGAGCAGTCTTGTCTGTAGGAAGCACACCTAAAGCGGAGTCCTTGGAAGACAATGAAGAGGGGAAGGAGCCCAAGCACACCAGGGATGGGGTCACCCCACCCTCTGAGATGCACAGCGGCTCTTCCAAGAGTCTAGGGAAGCTGAAAGGAAAGGTGAGCCTTGCTCACACCATTTAATTTAGAAATAGCACCACTAAAAACAAAGGGAAAGATGGTGCTTAACAAATCATTGACCTTCTTATGCCCTTAAAAGGCTGTTATAATCTGAAAGAACTCTTAATTTCATTTTTAATTATCCAGGCGGGGCAGCCCTCTGGCATGGCTCACAAGGCTTAAGCCTTTCTCACAATTATGAAGCAGCTTCTTCTCCAAAGGCTTCTGCCTTCATGAAGTAGGTGACCAATAAGCCCAATGAGTCAAGGAAAACACTAAGAAATTAATTGACTCAAAAAGTCAGAGGCCGCTTTTGCAACATTTAGTTTTACAGCCTCATCCCTCTGCAATGAGATGTGTTCAAGGGTTTACAATGGAAGAAATGCTCCTGTGCTTTTCAATTAATATGGTCTTGGGCTTCCCTGCCCCCAGGGGACCTCTCCAAACCAAAACCCAGGCACGCCACATCAGTGAGACCCTTTGCCACACACTCGGTACCTCTCCACCCCTCTGGAGCCCCCGTCCCCAAGCCTGCCCAGTGAGTGAGAACGTCTGCAACACTTTCGGGACCCCCAGATCCAGCCCAAGCCCAGACCCAGCTAGTGGGTGGGACAGCTTCTGTGCTCCCCTCTGCCCCCTGGGCCAGAGGCACAACAGAGGGGCACCACAGGTTCACTGTTGTGCCAGAGGGGCACAACAGGTTCACTTCCAAGGGCTGCATCACAAAGGAGCTGAATGCAACAGCTAGACCCAAGCCAGGCATAACTGGATAAACTCAAACTTAATAGATCTGCACTCTAATTTCAGTGGGTGCTAAGGTTATAACTGCACCAAAGCTCTACACCAAAGGTCAGAGGTCAGTGCTATACAAA
>NDGN011405118.1:1931-21769 GCA_002564285.1 Tympanoctomys barrerae | reverse complement strand
AAAAAAAAAAAAAAAAAAAAAAAAAAAAATCAGGCACACATTTTATTAGTTATTCTGAAACCGTGCTGTTGTTCTTTTTCCTTTGGTATAGTACTGGAGGCGGAACCTAGAGCCTTCGCATTGAGCTACATCCCCAGCCCGTTTTCATTTTGAGGCAGGGTGCCCCTAAGTCTCTGTGTTGCCCAGGCTGGGCTCACATCAGTGGTTCTCCCAGAGTGCTAGGATTATAGCCCTATTATGTGACTTTTTTTTTTTTTTTTTGGACTGGCCTCTGTAAATCTTTTACAATAAGAAAAAAAACAATAGTAAAATTTTAAAATATTCCAGGAGGTGGAGGCGCAGCTCGGGGCAGGGCGCACATGTAGGATGAGTGGGCATCCGCAGTCAGTCCCCATATCCAAGACGTAAAATAATAGCGGAAATGGTTTAAAAGCCCTCTATCCATTTCCCCTGTGACTGTGTGGCTCTCAGGGGTGGGTGTGGACCGAGCAGCCCGCGGCTCCTGCGCAGCGTGCTGGGCCTGCGCACTGCTGCACACCCGCGTTGAACAGCACCCAGAGAGCGCCCCGCCCTCCTCAGAGCATGGCCGGAAGCAGCGTCGGGCCCCCACCGCAGACTGTATACAGATCCAGGTGCACCCGGGCTGCTTGGGTCTGCCGTTGTGCAGATTCATTCTCTATCAATGTTAGGTGATTCAGAAGTGGGAATATATGTTGAAGTCTCCATCAGCGCAGGCACACAACGCTTTTGAGGGAAACACTGTGGGAGGAGGTCGCTCATAAACATTAGTTTATCAAATGACTATGTCTAACAAGGTGACTTTTCTTGTAAATTCTAATTATTGAAAATGAGAATTTTGAACCATATTTACTTCCCATTGGGCTATGTAAAATATAAATAAATTGTTTATGATAATTTGTAGCTTTTAAAATATGCACAACCGAAACTGCTCTATTAATCGGTTTTTAAACTGTCTCATTGCTATTTGTCTCTCAATAAAATTAATTTAAAAAATAAAATAAAATATGCACAATCGCAGCTCCGCTGCCTCCGGTTCAGGCTTGGAATCCACCTTGTGAGTCTGGATGCAGAGCCCTCTGGTGGCCACTGCGGGCAGTGCGACTCCGCTTGAACTCGAGCAGGATGCGGGGAACCTGCCTCCCTCGGCACACGTTCCTCAAGACCCGGCGGCCCCTCTATATAAAGATGCGGGACTCTTCTGTTTCTCATGTATACTAAA
Source organism: Tympanoctomys barrerae (assembly GCA_002564285.1). Taxonomy (NCBI): domain Eukaryota; kingdom Metazoa; phylum Chordata; class Mammalia; order Rodentia; family Octodontidae; genus Tympanoctomys; species Tympanoctomys barrerae. The sequence continues at coordinate 20,529 of NDGN011405118.1, read as the reverse complement.
TGCCCCGCAGTCATGAATTGCGACTGTTATCTTTCAGCTGAAAACCCTCAAGAGTATTTCAATCACATTGATAAATTATTTTTGACAAAAGGAAGATTCTTTTAAAAATATATTGAAACTTATACCTACATAAAGTTGTACACATTAGCGATGCACCATGCTAGGTGTACTCTGCAATAGGTATAAAGCAGATTATGCTTGTCTTCCAATTTTTCCATTTCTTTGTGGTGAAAATGTTAAAAATTAAAAGGATGATTTTTCACATGATGCATGCACTAAATTTGAACTAATTAACCACGCTAGGGAAAATATTAAAAACACAGCTCAAGCTTACCTTTGAAACATATAATCCAGAAACATTTAAAGGAAAATAGTTACTGCATAGGGATAAGGGAAAAATCAAAATGTGTTCCAGCATAACTATCTTACAAATCATCACATTTTGCTTAAAATTTTGCGCTTTTCTCTATAAATCATACAATGTGACATGCAGAGACGGGCGCCTAAGGGCAAGGACCGAGGGTGCAAGGCCATCAGGGTTCCGACCTTGTCACTGCTCAGCTGAGAGGAGGGGGCTGGCGGGTGGCTCTCAGGATGCTGGCTCGGACAAGGGCAGAACACTTCAGGAGAGCCGGAGCTGCAGGGTCTCCCGAGCAGATCTGGACGTGCGGATTTTGAGGAATTCCTTACACCTCAGAACTCATCTCCACGGGCACTGTGTTAAATTAGCAAAACATGAAGTCTTTTGTAATTTCCTTCCCAAATATATTGTGGGGCAATAAATACACATACAAACTAAGAGGCATGTGTGTTTTAGTAGTTGTTTTCATATAGATGGGTGTTTCAATTTTATATTTATTCACTTGCTTATTTTTGGTACTGGGGATCAAACTCAGGACCTTGTGCTTGCTAGTAAATTTTATATTTGCATTATTTTATGTTTTGCCTCTTATAAATAATTCTATTATGGAAATGTATTTATTGGGAACAGAATTAAAAGTATACAAGTACTAGTGTGCTATAGGATAACTTATGGAATATGCAGCAGAATAACCTAAAAACAGAGGAGTAAATCGTATAGTCTTACCATAACAACACATGTGAAATTTAAGAACAAATACTTTGCAATTAAGGAAGGCACACAATGATGCACAGCAAATGAAACCAGAGGGCTTTGATGATGTTGTAGATGTGTTGCTTTACTAAGGTGTAGCTGTTATTTCCTTTTCTTGTTTCTGAGACAAAATACCTTGACACCTGAAGTTAAAGGATGAAAGATTTATTTAGCTTGTAGTTTGTAGAGATTTCAGTGCATTACTGGCTGGCTCCAAGGTTAGGTGGCTTGGCAGAGGAGAACAGTCATGGTGAGCAGAAAATAGCAAAACAACAAGCAGGGGAGACAAGATTCTTTCCCTTATAGAAAGTGTGCAGGCTACCTGCCCTAGGGCTACAGTAAGAGTCACACCCTTAGTCTTAACACTGAACCATGAATCAAGCATGAACTCTAGATTCAGCAATCTCTGAACGCCCCCCACAAGCAGGAGGCTTTGGGGGGCCACCTGGACACAAACCTTAATTGTATATCTGGAGGTTCACTTGATGTCTTAGCATTTTCCCATAGCCAACACAAAATACCTGACACCACAGCCCTAAAGAGGGAAGGTTTATCTTGGTTCGTGGTTTCGGTCTGAGGTCGGCTGGCTCTAAGGCAGAAATGGGGTGGTGGAAGGAAAGCGGCCCTGATGTTTGGCAGGCAGAAGGCAGAGGCAGAAGGGAGGTTCCAGGGACAAAATTATAGTACACACTTTCAGGTCATACGTCCAGTGATCTGCCTCTAGGCTAGATGTCTTCACTTCTTCACTGCTTGTTCTTTGCCTCCCTCTAGCTCTGTACTCTGCAAAGCTATAACTTTAAAAATAATAAAAACTTCTTTCATTTGTTGTCTATCTTCTTGCCAATGCATTAAAGTGAATTAGTATGAATGTGGGTTTTTTTTTTTTTTTGATGTTGTTTTTGCAGACCTGGGGATTGAACTCAGGCTGTTATGCTTTCCATCCAAGCGCTTATTCTGCTGAGCTATCTTCCCAGCCCAGTATGTGCTAAACAAATATTTTTTGCATACCAAAATAACCCCCAAAAAACCCTCCAACTGGCTGAGTGTGGTAGCACTGCCTGTAATCCCGGAATTCAGGAGGCTGAGGCAGGAGGATTGCTTCAAATTCAAGGTTAACCTGGGCTACAAATTGAGTTCAAGGTCAGCCTGAACTGCATATTGAAACCATATCTCAAAAAAAAAAAAAAAAGATCAGTCCTGTGCAACACAAGAACATTCAGCTCTGTGTTCTGCTCTTAGCATTAGAGTCATATGGATGAAAACTGAGAGGAAATTTCAAGTATGACAAATAGGTAGTACAGTGTAAGTTTTTATGAATCCCCTAAGTAATGCTACAGATTAAAATATTGTATCTTGGTTATTAGAGAATCTATCTACATGTGGGTGTGTCACAATTTCTATTCATACCTAAATTTTACTTACATAGTATAGTTTAAAACATGTCTATGACTCGTGTTATATAGTAAAGCCCTCATACATTTTACAAGGACAGTGGTTTCTGTGAATGTATTTGCCTACCCTATATATTCCAAACTTTCAACTTCACCTCTGACCTTAAATCCAGCAACAATATTACAGCCCATAAATATTTTCCACACCAAAAGCCTCCATTGTTGACTCAGACATAAACAAGGTTTTATCAAATATACTTTTCAGAGTTGCATTTTCTTCTGCCAGGTGGGATTGTTTTGCTAATATCTTACCTTTATTGAAGAATTTTGTTCTTTTAAGCACATACAAGTAATTAAGATTTTGCCAAGTCATTTCCTGAGAGGCAGTGTTTTACATATTTCTTCTGCTACCTCCTGTTTCAGTGGGTCTTCAGGATTCCTAAGCAGCCCAACAGACAGTACTACAGCTAAGGAGTTCCTTTTCCTCTTCCTCTGCCACTGATGGGCTCCTCAACATTGTAGGCTACTGGTAAGACGAGAGTGTGCAAGTCAATTCCCAAAGGTCAGATTTCTAACTATCAAACTGATATTCTGGCATGACTTACTGTTCGGGAATAGTCTTTTTACCTATAAGATCTCAGTGCTAATCAAGAAAGTACATTTATCATAATTCCTAGGACTTTAATCTCTTTGTCCTGAAATGTATATATCAAAGCAATTACCATGGTTAAATATTTGGCTGATGAGCAGAAAAAAAAAAAGGGTGACACTGTCTGTGCATTTTAATGTACAACTTTTCTTTCAAGATATGATCAATTCTTGCATTCGAAGCAAAAGGCAAAATTAGCTTTCCAAATAAAGTAGCTGCTTCATGGTGTGCAATCTAAACTGACTTCACTCTTTGACAGTTAAGCATCAGCACTGAAATGTTTTCCTCCCAGGACTCGTCCTCCTGCCTACATACTTCATTTATGGTCAATTTGGTAATTCGGGGCTAGTTCATCTTTTCTTAGCTGTTCCTACTTCTGTGTTTTGTTTATGCTAATTTCCTTGTTCATGTTAATAGCACTTGCTGAAATTCTGGAGCCACTCATGGAATAAAGCTACTGCACACAGCTCATTATTTTCCACATTTATTACCTCTGTTGTACAGTTGTTTGCAATTCTCAGCATTTTTATAAATTTCTGATCATTTTATTTGTCAGCTGTTTAATAGTGATTCTATATTTATACTATAATCATCATTTTGTGGCCTTTTTAGTTAGTCTAATTATGACTTCAAATTTTAATAGTGAGCCAGACTTAGTAGCTTTATTGTAGAATACTGTGCGAAGTTACAGTGGGCCCCTAGTACACCCATTTAATAATTTGAAAAATAACACCAGATGTCACCAGATTCATCACACTGTGGGGAAAGTCAGTGGCAGGTCCTCAAACTAGAAGTTGACACTAATGTCTACATCATTGTGTATTCAACAAGCTGCCTTCTCTGTTATTGATACATATAACACCACATGTCACCAATATCACCAGTGCTAGTATAGTGAGGATAGCAGAGAAGCATGAGAAGCAAAAGAAAAACCCATATGTGGGTTTCCTCCATAGCGGCACGCTCAGGACTTGCCACGTGTGTGAATACATGGCATCACAGCAAAGAGAAACATGCTGTGCCCCGCACGGCTGCAGCTCAAGCATGGCAGCTCAACGTTGTGACGCTGTTTTATGTAACACTTCTGAAGGACATTCCAGAATATAGTTTGATAACCCACTCATGGGTCTAAGATTCAGTGTCTTTTTGATCTTCTAAACTTGAACTCTTGCATTCATATAATGAATTCATTGTATTCTCTTCCTGAGTGATTATTTACTTTAAAGTTTTAAAAGTTAATTCCATGATATAATGCTGCGATGAACACGGAAGTACAGCTATCTCTTTGACATGTTGATTTCATTTTCTGTGTAGGGGTTTGGGATCATATGTCAGGTCTATTTTTAGTTTGTTAAGGAACCTCCAGGATGGATTCCATAATGGATGAGCTCATTTGCATTCCTAATTCTCTAACCAACACTGTTAAAGTCTTTTTATTTTTATTTATTTATTTTTTTAATTTTAGGACAAGTTGTACAGGGTGCACAGGGTCTCACTGCATAGATCGGACTTGTAGTGATCCACCTGTTTACAGCTTCCCAAGTGCTGGGATTACAGGCACGCGCCACCATACCACAGTCTCAATTTCTGAGTCAACATGCCCTGGGGGTGGGACCAGCATGGCAGGCCGGGGAATCGAACTCCCAGCCCCTGTGTCTGCCTAAGCAGGTGCTTTAATCCGCTGAGCTATTTGGCCATAGCCTATCTCATCTTTTTATTACAGTCCTACTAACTAGAGTTAGATGATATCTTTGCTAAACCAAAGTGTCCATGGATGAATGAATAAAGACAACGTGCTATGTGTGCAAAATGTTCTTACTTTGCCTGGTATATATTATCCAGACAACATACATTTTATCAGATATGTGTTCTACAGGAATAAAAAAGAGTTAAATCTCATTATGTGCGGCAATGTGAACGCAATGGGAAGATACACTGAGTGAAATAAGCCAATCATGGAGATGCACACTTTTGGCCTCTCCTACATGCAGAATCTGAAGTGCTGTTTTCAGAGAAGATAAGATGGTTGATGATTAGAGGCTGGACAGATAGCAGCAGCAGATTTGAAGGAAGCGCTTGTTGGGTATAGTCAGGTAGGAATGAGTTCTGTCCTACTACAGTGCAATGACTGCAGTGCCTAGCTTATTTTATAAAGATCTGAAAAGGAGTTGATCAGAGAGTCTTCAAAACAGTGAATGGCAAATGTTTAAGGAGATAGCCATACTGATTATCCTGATTTGATGTTATACCTTGTGCATATGTCCAAAATTATCATAGACCATCCCATATTTATGTACAACTGTATGTCAGATTTGAGAGAGAGACAGACAGACAGAGACAGAGATTGTGTGTGTGTGTGTGTGTGTGTGTGTGTGTGTTGTGTTTGGTATTGTACCTAGGGCCTTCATATTGAGCTACATCCCCAGCCCTTTTGTGTGTGTCAAGTGACAGATTCCTTTCTTCAAGAAGACAAGGTTCAACTTCAGACTACTCACTGTCTGATTCCAACAGCATACAGTTTGGCTGCACACAGAAAGGACACCATCATGGGCTCTCACCTGTCCTACACATGGGTGTAGCTCATTACTAATTTATTTTATCTTATTGGTGAACAATTTCTATATGTAACAACCCAAGGTTAATGAACCCAAGCCAAAAATGCTATTTTGAATAAAACACTGGCTGAATGCAATAGAAGGATCCTTCTTCTAGGTAAATAAAAATTATTTTAAAGGCCATATTGGTTATGTCTTAAGAAAATAAGAACTTCAATGTGATCTGAACATCTTGTCTGATGAGCTTAATGGGATCTGATGTGAGTTTAGACCCATCAGTCTCAACTAAATCTATGTCAAGATCTTGCTCCAAAGTTAAGAAATGGTGCAGGGTTACACATGGATGTGCCTCATTTCCATTTTGGAATTCATTTGCGTCATGCATACTTAAATTTGTTATATCTAATTTTTTTTATGTATTTGGTTGTTACAGGGTCTCACTACACAGCTCTGACTCTTGGTGATCTTCCTGCTTTCAGCCTCCCCAGTGCTAAGATTATGGGTGTGTGCCACTATGCCCAGATTCTGGCTGGCTCAGGCCACCCTGGATGCGGGGTCAGTGTGGCATGTGCTGCTGGGGATTGAAGTGAGATCTCTGTGCTTGCCTAAGCGCAACTAAGTAGGCACTTTAGTCTGCTGAGCTATCTCACTGGCCCTAAAATTCTATTAAGAAAAACTTAGCTGATTGGCCATGCATGGTGGCACACACCCATAACCCCAGCCCCTGGAGAGCTGAGATGGGGGATCATTGCAAGTAAGCCAAACCTGGGTTTCATAGTGAGTTCAAAGGAAGCCTGGACCTTGTGGAAAAACTCTATAACCCAAAAATTTAGTTGATAACACCTCCCATATAACATTTTCTATGTTATTCCTGCATGCATATTATAGGTATTACAGTTATCTTTTCACATGACACTAAAAATATGCAGAAGAAATGACATTAATACAACATTTAAATGCAGATTATTAGGCAATATTAATATTAAGAATTTGGTGATTTATTTTGACATCACGAACAAGTGAAAAGATACCCCACAAACTGGGAAAAACATCTTAACCAATAATCATTCAGACAAAGGTCCTCTAGCTAGCATATATAAAGATCTAAAAGAAAATTAGTACCCATAAAATTCAAAGACCGAATCCAAAAATGGGCATCTGAGATGAATACATATTTCTCAGAGGAAGAAATACAAGTGGCAAATAAATATATGAAAAATTGCCCCACAGCACTGGTCATTCGAGGAATGCAAATTACAACCACATTGAGATACCATCTCACCCCAGAAAGAATGACTATCATAAATAAATCAACTGATAACAAATGCTGCAGAAGCTGTGGAGTAAAAGGAACCCTTCTCCACTCTTGGTGCAACCATAATGGAAAGCAGTGTGGTAACTCCTCTGGAACTAGGACTGGAAATCCCATTCAGTCCAGCTATTCCCCTTCTGAGTATTTTCCCAAAAGAACTGCAAACACCATACCATAGTGATATATGTGCACGCATGTTTATAGCAGCACAATTTGTCATACCCAAATTTTGAAAACAAACAAAATGCCTATCATTTGAGGAATGGATGAAGACGATGTGGCATTTTTATATAATGAAGTATTATTCAGCTATAAAGAAAGACAAACTTGAAGACTTCATAGGTAACTGGATGCAACTAGAGGCTATACTCATAAGTGAGATGAACGAGACCCACATGTGTAAATATTGTAGTCTACCTAGTGTAAAAACCTGAGAATAGATAAAACCTGAAAGGTAAGTGGAAAGAAACTGAATTTAAGGATTAAACAATAAAGATGAGAGAAAGGAGAAAAGATAGGGAAAAAATGAAGAGGAGAAAACATGCAATTATATGTACAGTTTGGCCGCGATAAGTGTACTAAGAATTTCCATCATTTAATGTTTATGCTTTTTACCTTGACTAACTGTATGCTGATATCTGTGATTTAAAGAACTACATCAAGGACAGCAATGTGTAATGCCAAAAACCATGCTTGAATGCCTGTTGTCTTGGTCTTCTAAATATGTACCGAATCTAATGACTTATTAATTATTATTATACCCTCTATAAAATAAAATTTCAAAAAGTGAAGAAGACAAAAAATAGAAAAGGTTAAAGTTTCTTGAAAGCCAGTACTAATAATCAATTATTTGTCCAATCTTTCATAGCTATTTCTGTTAAACTGAGCAACAGATCTGATGATAAAAATAGATAATATAACCATCATTGTTAATTACCTATTCTTGTTCTGAAAATCTGTAACATATGTACTGCTGCATCTTTTCTTATTTCTGTCTTTGTTTCTGCTATTTGCTTTTGCTTTTGTTTTTGCTCTTTAAAATATAATATAATATAACATAACATAACATAATATAATAATTTGATATCCATAGTTTTGTTTCTATTCATTATTTGGGGAGCAATTTGACAGTTTCCATTTAACTAATGCACATTTTAATCATCTCACTAGTCTCTATAGTCTATTCTTTTTTTTCAAGTTAAATGAAACTTCTCTCTGATAATTCCTGTGACTGTCTCCATTGACCTTCTGTAGGGTTTTCAATCTTAGCTGTGCTGGGGACATGGCCCTATTAATTTGTGCTCTATACAACTGTTAGATTATTCTGTCCCTAATTATACTATGTCAGTTTCTTGGCTCAGCAATGTGTAATTATGGAGGTCTTTCCTTATGGCTGGCTACCATATTGGTTGCTATCTTTCCATTTGGGAGAGAAACAGTTTCTATTCTTGGAAATGCAGATCTACTTCCTTACAATTCTGTTTCTGCAGGACACTTGGATGGCTTCTTCCTAAACATAGTAATTTAATACCCTTAACATATCAAAAAAAATATGCTTTTCATTTTTTTAGGTCATTCCATGATAGCATCATTAGCAGTGAGAATCCACCCTGCAGGTTGTTTGGTTTGTGTCATTCATCAACACAATCAAAAGCCATGGCCTTTTTGGAAGATCTTTTTATCATATTTTATTGTATGTATATTCAATAGAACAAGCAACATACTGACTTTTCTTCCAAAATAAACTGTAGTGAAGAACATTTTAGATCAAAAAAACATATTGGCATTTTTAACCTTTCAATTTAAACTACATATCTAAAATTTTGTTTATAGATAGAAACACAAAAAATACTGTAATTTACTTCTTAACAGCTCTCATCATACATTGCTTTATATAAATAACTGTTTTTTATTCAATGCTAAGTGATATTCAAATAAAGTAATCTCCAAAAATAACTTAAAATTTCAGTTTTATTATTTTATTTTTCAGGATGATTTTATAATATGTGCATCTCTATCTCAAGGAATGAAAGGTCCTTCACAGCATATTTCAGAATTAATCAATTCAACAAATATTTTAAATAAATATATTTTAACTATTCCATGTAATGTACTTTGTTTCATTTTATTTATGTATTTATGTATTTATTTATTCTTGTGGTACTGGGGATTGAACTCAGGACGCTGCACTTGCCAGGCAAGTGTTTATCCCACTGAGCTATCTTCCCGACCTTGTACTTTGTTTTATTAAATATTGATATTATTATCAAAGCTTCTTCACAAAAATACATAGTAAGAGGTTCATGGCACACAATCTCACTTTTTGTTTATTTTCTGTATTCTTCACAAAATTCCTCTATTTAGGAAACAGTATTTGTGCTTAACTAGAATATGAAAATCTACTAAAGTTGTCAGAACTAAGTTCACATTCTTCTTTTCTGGTTTGAAAGTTTTATTATTGATCTTAATTTCTATTTATATATTAAAGATTATATCACCTGTTCACACTTCTAAAAATCAATACCTTTAATATTTAGTTTGAATTTAATTAGTTAAATGATGGTTAGTTTAGGGGGAAACTATGACTTTACTCAGTATACTTAGTATTAAATACAAATTTTTGTAACATTTCAAACTTAATTTGTTTTGTTTTCCCAACTTTATCTATATTTCAATGTCTTTTAGTAGCTTAGTGAGACAGCATTGAGATTCTGTTCATAAAGTAAAAATATTTTAATTATTTTCATCTCACTTGTATTCTTGATGAACACAGCAGCTATAAATTAATGATAAGTATAGAATTTTATCCTGAAAATCAATTTTTGTGATAATAACATGGTTTTCTTTTGTGTCAAATGTTTTCTAGAATATTCAGGTGTTTTCAAGACACTGTTACATCAATCTTATTTTATTCATTGCACTTGTTGTTCATGGACTACACAAGGATTTGCCTTCTTCTTTGCTTTAAAAATTATTCCCTAGGGGGTCATAAGTGGGTATTAGGCTTCACACTACACACAATATCTTGAATTAATACTTATCTTCCAAGGAGCTCCAGCTGTGAAACACAGCTTGTCATTCATATTCTCAGCAGGGCGATGAGAAGCTTTACAAGGGAGAAGCTGGAGGTTAAGTAACTTGGTTCCTTTTCCAAGTCAGTCATAGAAATGAGCTTTTTCTCTGTCATAATTTAAATGTGAATTTGTTTTTGTGTGAGAATCCACTTCCAATAAGCACTTTGACACACAGACACACACATGCAGGCAAGCATGCTCACTTCGAGCTTATATAGTACATCTGATAAAAGAGCGATGTTAGAACACAGCAACACATTTCCATAGCAAAATAGAACAGAGTGCATTTAGAATCTATTCATTCAGAAGTTTTCCTTGGTTATACAAGTCTGAAACTCACCTGAAAAGCCTGTTAGAATTTTAAACTGAATATGTTATGGAGTTTTGACACAGGAACAACAGTTGCATATTATTTTCACATACTTCAAAGAGTTTCACACTAGCTATACTGTGACTAACAGCTTTGGGCCTTACAGATAGAGTCAGGCCTTGTCTTTGGACCATAAAACCGAGAGCCACAGTGTTAAAAGAAGAAATCCTTCAGCAGTGCCCCTTGTTTACAATGGGGGCCATATCCAAAACATTGAATGGAACATTGGTTTTATCTGACTGAACGCTGTGTATTTCATGAGAAGTATATAAGTTCATCTGGTTGATTCCTGATGTAACTCAGGTACTTCATGTTGATAGTAAATACAACTGTGACCTCTCATTATATTTTTCAAAAGTGAAAGAAAAAGTTTCAGAAGTGGAGTGGATAAAAACATATAAATTAGCTCCCATATATTCATGAACATTAAAAAGCTGCCAAGTAACCTGTGGTTAACACTGCTTCTGTCTAGATTTGAAAATAGTAAAAAAGCTATTTTTGAACTCTGCCCTGTAATTTAAACCTGCTAATTCAGTTGCCAATTTCCTTCACACATTTTGTCATAAAGGTACATTAGGTCAATTAGTCAAATTCAACATTCTTATTCCCCTTCAAATAAATCCTTAAGGTCACCAGGAGACAAAGACAAGCACTTTGCATGCCACTGAACCACATGGTTATCAAAGGGGTCTGGTTGTTCCTGTAATTTCTTTTGCCTGAAAAATAAGGGTACCATAGAGAGATTTGCAGGGTGTTATGGATCCTAGGATGACAAACACTGATCAAATCATTAAACAAAGCACTCCTCAAAAGACAGGACCATGCAGTCCCACACACCTCTTACTTGGGATCTCACCCATATGAGTTGGTTTGTGTTCTTCTAAGGTGAAGAGAAAGCTTGACTTGCCCTGGACAGGATGAAAAGAATGTGGAGATGTAGGTGGGCAAGGTGGACAGCACGGAGAGGTGGGCAAGGAAAGATGCCTGCCTGTCTTCCTGTTGGCTGCGCTTCCTCTGCGCAGGTATCCCACAACCTTTCCTGTGCTTGGTTTCAGCTCAGCTGGATGGAGTGGCTTTCTATATCTTTCATCCAGCAGGTTGTACTAAGCCCAGATGGAAACCCTAAAAAGAACCATCTCAATGATAAAAGCAGAGTGTTAATCCTGTTTTTGACATTTTTTTTTTTGCTTTTTTCATTTAACCAACAAAAATTTAAAGAAGACCCATTGCTGTCCACATACTGGAGACCCAGTTGTCACCAACACAGACTCACAAAGATCCCTGATGGAGCACTTTTTCTTATTTTGGACAAAAAGTTACACAATTAATTATTAAGAAGCAATTTTATTCCAGGGACAGGTACTTAGGAAGATCAAATAACTGACCCCTTTGCCAACAATGCTGCTTATTTTGGTTTTTCATTTAAAAGATTATTATATTGAATCAAGAACATTTTACATGAGATTTATCCTCTTAAAATTTTCAGTGTATAGTGAAGTATTGTTCACTCTAAGTATTACATTTAAGTACAGACCTCTGAAGCTTACTCATCTTGCTAAACTAAAACTAAAAACTTAAATCCATTGCTTAGTGATTTCCTGCATCTTCTTGGCCAATGTAGGGATGCATTCCCAGAACTCCCATGAGAGCAGTCAGAACCCCTGAGATAGATCTTCACCCCCTGCTCCTTTTGGAGCTTGTGGTTCAGCTCTGTGGACCCAGGCTTTTGGTTCAAATATGAGAAGGCCTTGATGGTGTGGGTTAGTGTCATGTTCTCTGTCCTAGCACTTTTCCTTCTAAAATTCCCCTATGCTACAGGCTGAAGAGACCATAGTGAGTGGAATTCCCAAGTCACTGTCCTCTTCAACCCCTTCTTTTAGTTTCTCTCCCTCTTTAGCCTTCTATCTAGCTCTGCTTTCAGGCTTGTCTCTCCAGAGCCAAAGAAGACCTGTGGAGGCCAGCAGCTGTTTTATAGTTCTTGTGAGCAGGGCCCAACTGTACCTCCTCCATGTTGGACAGTGTTTGCTTAGTGCATTTGATTCTGATTTTTCTAAATATAGCTTAAATTTATTTTAACTGACATACAAACACAAAATTAATACATACCAGTTTGGTACCTGGTGATGCTTTGATTCATGTTTAAACCCTATAATGTTTAAATCAGGGTAAACCTGTCAATTTTCTCCTGCAATGATCATTTCTTTCTGAGAAACACATTCAGTTGTCTTCTTCTGAAGCCCTCAGTGCATTATCACTGAGTATAATGGCCCTGCTTGCAGCAGCTTCCAGAGCCTCTTGCTGTTCTTTGGTCTTACTTAGTACAACTATCAGTTTCTTCCCATCTTCATCCACTCTTGGCTGTGAATTAGTCTTCTTTTATGTCCTAGAATGAAATTTAAGAAATCAGTGTAATGAAGTTATGAGGATAAGAAAGAGCATCCCATTAGAGACTCATGCCATTAGTGACTCGTGACAGTTTGGTTTCATGGCTGTAGGAAATACTCAGCAATGTCTTTTTCCTGTTACTGTCACAGAACAGATAGGAACTCTAAAAACATCAGTAATACTTACCTTAGTTGTTAGTTTCCCATTGTGATCCTAGGATTGAACATCTGTAAGGTGAGTCACACACTTGACAAAACTGTTTAGTCACCTGAGAATCCAAGCCTTCTATTTTCATATTTTCCTCAGTTTTCTTATTTCCTCTAAAGCATGCTAAATTGAATGTGTTGAATTTTATAGCTGCTAATCAACTCACCTAGAGCTTCTTCCAATAAATTCTCCTCTTTGAGGGAGAATTTTCTTTTTCTTTCCTGAACTATTGCCTCTTGTCCTGACCTTGACCTGGGTGCAGACCTCGGTACTTAAGAACACCTGTGGTCTGTGGTTGTGGCAACCACAGAACCTGATCTCTTGAGCGACTTTAGTGGGAGAATTTCTCCAGAGCTAATGGCTTGCTCCCAGTCACAGAAGATATGTGTTACATAGCTCTTCACTTCGCGTATTTATTGTGCATCAGAAAAGTAAGCATATCAAATTAAGCTGTTACATTAAGGAGCACCTTGCAGAATTTAGAGGCCTTTTTATTGCCTACATGTGCAAGTTTCATTTTGAGACATGGCTTATATATTATGCCTATTATATGTCAACTCAATGGAATTATTGCTTTGCAATGATTTGGTCCATAGATGTTTTTCGAATCATTTGATATTGTATGAAATAAGATTCTTCATGTTTTGATAAGAGGGGCATATAAATATGAGAGACTTTAAAATCAATATGAGGAGGCAGTGGTGGGTCTCCCTTTTAAGAAATACTGCAAGATGATGTGCATGGTGGCAGAGCCAATGCTTGGATAGAAAAACTGTTGCCCTTGATTGTCAGTGCAAGTGTACCTCTTGACCACAGCAGGGGACTCATCCCCAAAATGCTCATTGATGTCAGTGGGGGGGGGCGGCATATGGGTGTGCCATGAGCTATTTTAAAATCTATCTGGATAACTTCAACTGAGCCCTTCCAATAAATAAATTGGAAAGCATAATCAATAAAATTTGTGAGAGAATTTTGTGTTTTCTTTTAGTCGACAGTGTGGTATGACCAATACCTTCTGTTCCTCTTTTCTTACAGTCTTCCTTTGAAACTTGAAGTAGCATCATCTACCCTTGTGGCTGTATTTTGCTATGCATTCATGGTCAAAGGGTGTGTGATGAAGAAAACATTGTATGAAGAAGATAGTCTGTGGCTGAATGAACACAGAAATTAATAAAAATAATGATATCAGCTATCCTAAGTATATAACATAGTTTGAAACTACAGAAGCACAGTGAAAGCCATTAGATACTTTCTTCATATACATGCCAGACTACTTTCCATGTAGTTAAGTTTATGTATCTGAAAGAAAATATAAATATTCTGCATGAGACTAAAAGTGTTGTCTGGCTAACTTAAAAGGGTGAGATTTGCAGATAATTCTTTTTCTTGAAACAGTGCTCTGCTTTCACCAGAAAAATGGTAGTTTATACTGGAGCATTCAGAATCAAAGTCTTCTTCCTTTCATCACATAACCTCTTCTCTGTAATATTGGGATATACCCTCCCAAAACTTGTATGCTGATACTGATATTAGGTAAATAAAACACTACCAATCTAATAGCTGTGGTAAACAATAAAAATGAAAATTTTCACAGGTGAGAAGCAGTTAGTGATAAGAATGAAAGAATGGCTGGATTCACACCAGAAAGCAGGCTTCAATGCTGTTGCCCTTTCAAAGCCCACTCCTAAATAATTCATAGCAAACTAATTAATAGTGAACTTTGTGTCTCTTATAATTACTAACATTGGTTAAACTGAACTCTAATAAATATCACAGTAGCTATTGAAAAGTTCATTTTAGTCACTATCTCTGGCCATGCCCTCAAACATCCCTGGATAAATTATTTCTTGGAACCTGGAAGACTCTTGATTCCTTTTCTCCTTTCAAGAGGTGGGAATAACTGACTCTTGGAGTCAGCGAGAGTGTTTTTATAAAATTAGCATTTTAAATTATTCTCTATATTTCAGGTTATATAGTTTAACAATAACTCAATGAATCAAATATACTCAAACTGTCTTTTAAAAATAAAGCTTTAACTTTCAAGGAAAACCTTTATCATAAAACTGTGTTAAGGAACAACAAACATCTAACAAAAAGACCTCTGCCTTTGGCACTGAAGTGTCACATCACCTCACTGATTGCATTAGACTTCAACCCTTTTGATGGCTACTTCTAGAAGGAGTTTTATTTTTTACATCCAAAATAGGCAAATCTGGGCTCTGATAGATCGTCACACATTTCATGTGTTTTTGCCTTGCTTAATCATGATATTCTGTGGAATTCTCTTGCTGGGGAGTAGATTAACACTGGGTCTAAAACATCTACATCAGAAACTATAGAAATATTTTCTAAAAGCAATTAATGAGT
This sequence comes from Tympanoctomys barrerae, assembly GCA_002564285.1. Lineage (NCBI taxonomy): Eukaryota > Metazoa > Chordata > Mammalia > Rodentia > Octodontidae > Tympanoctomys > Tympanoctomys barrerae. Next base: position 5,105 of record NDGN011405118.1, on the reverse strand, counting down.
TTAAATGGGCCAGGGAGATAGCTCAGCGCATGAAGTGCCTGCTTAGCAAGCACAAGGAATTCCTGGTCCCTCATGTCATGGCCCTGCCCCCAGAGTATTCTGAGATGTCAAAGGAATCCCAGTCTTGGTGGTGCTTGCCTGTAACCTCAGTGCTAAGGAGACTGAAAACAGGAGGATCACTATGGAGTCCAAGCTGTGTAGTGAGACCCTGTATCAAATACATAAAATGAAAAAGAAAAACAATTAATGGATTCAAATTATACAAAAAAGCTATGAGTTTTCTTTTATCACATCTGTACTAATAACTTTTAAAATACTGCAGGACCACAGGTAAGTATAATTTGCTTAGTGTATTTTTTTTTTATTTTTGGCAGAACAAGGGATTGAACTCAGGCCGTTGAGCTTGCCAGGCAAGCGCTTATTCTACTGAGCTTTCTCCACAGCCCCTGCTTAGTGTGTTTGGTGATGAATGGTAACACAGACTGTACTTTTATAAGACTGAGCAAATGTTCTAGGTGGATGTGTGGTTTAAAGTGATTCATTCCCACTGTCTCATGAAATGTGTATGGATAAAGTATCTGAAGGTTTTTAGATGCTAAGGAAGTTGTTCTTGGGCATTTTTAAAACATTATGCAAATATTTCAACTTATTAATTATTAAAATAGCAACACATTAATAATTAGGATCTCCATTACAAATCTGACCTTTAATTGAATTCTATAGGAAGAGACTGAAAAATGAGGCTCTTGATTTATGTTAAGAATAAAGGTTAAAAAGCATTTTCCTAGCCAATCTGATTTTGCTCATTCTTACTAAATCAGAACACTGAAGGAAGATTTTTCTCTGGGCATATTTTCTTCCGTTATGCTGTGTATTGGCTAATGAACTAACAATGGCTCAGAACAGAGGAGTACACTGGCTGTGTGCTTGCAATCTGCTTTTTAGGATGGCTTGAGGGGCTCAGTCCTCCTGCGCTGCTGAGCATAGTTGTCTCTGTGCCGAGCTGCATGGCTGTGTCACAGGAGCTCCAGCAACTCAGGCGGATGCCCGGGGAATCCCATCCATCAGCTTGACTGCGTTTTTTTCTGCTCAATCAGTCATTGTGAGACAGTGATTGACTCTGTGCTTCACCGAGAGACAGCTGTTATTGCGTGCTCAGGCCCTGCTAAGACCCGGAGCCCAGCATCTCACCCCGGCAAAGGTGCAACCGGAGGAGGCTGCCACCGCAAGGACTCGTGAGGCCTCCAGGGCTTTGCCCCCGACCCCCAGAAGCTCTGGGTGCCGGCAGGAGCGTCAAGGATTCCTCTCCTCTCGCCTCCTTCACGTGGTGCCACTCAGCTGGTCTACCTACAGAGAGAGGTGATGCCCCTAGTGTCAGAAAAATGCTCCCAAGCATGAGCGGGGCAGTCAGCGCAGAGAGGGCTTTGTAGTTACCGCACTACTCTGGAGAACATGCTCGTGCCTGTTTTTCCAAAAGACCTGTGGCTCCAGTGACCTCCCACGGATTCCTCTTCCTTCCCTGCTTTGTGTCACCAGAAAGTCATAGCTTTGTACTCAACATGCAGGTTAGTGCACAAAAGAACACTTTATGGACAAAAACCGAAATGGCCGCTTCTGGTAAAGAGCTCAGATTCATGATGGCAGAAGGGTTGAAAAAGTTTAAAACTCCCAGCTTATCACTGCATTTTGTTCAGTCCACATGGATCTTTGTATTGTTTAAACTGATAGCCAGTATTTATGATCAAGACATTTCACAGGACAATTTGGATTTCTGTTTTCTGTTTTCATTTTTATGAAAAAATTCAAGTGACTCAGCAACAATAGAGCCTTCTTCCTGAAGGTTACAGACAAGTAAGTGCCCTGAGGAAATTTGCACCACAGAGTTTGCCATCTTGTCCATTTGGTATTATCTAGGTGTCTTATTTAGGCTCTGAGTCTGGGTTTAACAGTGTCTGCTATCAGAATCCAGAACCTTCTGCCCCTGGGATGCGCTGAGACAGCTATTGAGACTGGGTGTGGTGCCTCACGCCTGTAACCCCAGAGCTTGCGAAGCTGAAAACGGGAGGATCACTATGAGTCTGATCTGTGTAATAAGGCCCTGTAGAGCCTGTACTCAATACATAAAAAATAAAAATTAAAGAAAAAAGTAATAAAAGAATCCCTAACCAAAAAGCTGAAAGACCTGCCCCAAACTGAATTTCTTCTCTGCTTTTAAAAGTGTCTTGGGAAGCACTCATTCATGATCTCCAGAAGCGTATAGTGACCTGGCAGCTCTGATCTTCATATAAGCTTTAATAACCATTCCTTCTTTCTTTTTTAAAAAATATCTTATCTGTTTGGTACAGGGTCTCACTAAGCAGCCCAGACTTCTAGGGATTCTCTTATCTCAGCCTCACCAGCACTGGAATTACAGCATGCACCATCACGCCTGGTTTCGGTGGCTGACACGGCACACACCCAGGGTTCTGGGGTGGCACAGCATATGGTATTGGGGTCTGAACCCAGGTCCTTGTGCATGCCAGGCAGGCACTTAGACCACCGAACTATCCCTCAGACCAAACATGCTTTCCTTGAATGCATTATGGTAAATTAAATTCTCAAAAAGGCAATAAGTTACATTAATTTTGTACCTGCTTGAATGAAAAGAGTTGGGAAGAGAAGTGTGGAGAATATGGTGAGTGATCAGTAGTAGTCATTTCCTAGCTCACTGGGGAGATAATCCTGGCTTTGTTTATGCCAGCAGTGCATTAAAATTGCTTCTGAAGGTTGGTAAGGAGAGTGAACATCTAGACTGTCCCCTCCTTTCACCTTCCTCCTCCCTACTATCCCTAATTAATTCAGGGTTGCTGCCAAGAATTTCTCCTGCTTGACAAAGATGATACAAAAATGACATTTGTCTTAGTTTTCTACAATTTTAGGAATAGATCATTGCTATAAAGTTGTTCAGATTAATGTGCATTGATGCCAATTTTGGATAATAGTTTTTGTTGTAAAAGTTGGCAACACCATTGCCTTAGTTAAATGAATATTATTATATATGATTGTACTTATTTACTGATATTATTATATGAGAAGGGGAGGCGGGACAGGCACTTTTTGTCTGACTTTTGGAGGCTTTTGTACTACTGTATAACAATGCATTGCAGCCAGATGAAGCAAAAAAAAAAAAAAAAA
>NDGN011405077.1:0-12392 GCA_002564285.1 Tympanoctomys barrerae | reverse complement strand
TGGAGAGGAAGTTGGCAGGGTGGCAGGGGGTCATGAGGAGTTCATGTTTATCGGGTTATGGGGTGGTCATGTTGTGTGGAGGAATTCCAGTAACATGGTGTTTATCGGATTATGGGGCGGTCATGTTGGGTGGAGGAATTCCAGTATCATGGTGTTTTGCAAGACAGCTGAGAGATCAGTATTGGATTAAAAATAGAGAGGGTGGAGTGGACTTAGGGTATGACGCATACAGAACAGGAATTCGGCGAGGTTAGAAGAAGGGCAACATAATGGAGTCAATTTAGTCAATTTTGTCAGGGTATAACAGTAGTGTTTACCCAACAATATAAAAAAAAATTAAGAAAGATGAGGGGAGAACAGAGGTAAGCAGAATAAACAATAGAAGTAAAAACCTAAACAAATAAACAAACAAAATAACCAAACCAAAAAAAAAGGAAAACAAAGCAGAGAAAAAGAAAAAAAAAAAAAGTTCTTCTAGAGCCTACAGTTCTATGCTAGTGTCCAGGGCAGAGCCCAGATCTGTACTGGATAACCTAACCAAGCCTGCAATAGGACTAGTACTGTGTGCGGGGCTGATCTTGGCCTCCAGATGTGAGCACAAGCTGGTCTTCAGTAATCCTCTGTATGTCCCTCAGCAGCCTGCCCATTCCTCACCCTGTGTGTCTTTGCATCACTCTCCCAGTGCTGTGGTGCCTCAGACAGACAACCCAAGGCTGCTTCCAGGCCCGGGTACAGTTGGCTTCTCCAGTCCTTCCTTGCATAGCGCTTCCTTTCCATTTCCACTGGTGCTTCTTTGTCCTCCGGAGCTGCTTGTTGCAGGGTGGAGTGGGAGCCATGGGCTGCCTCACTGCTTCTCCTCACCAGAGATAGCCCAAGGCTGCTCAGTCCCACTTGTTTTCCCTTCCAAGGGAGGAGTGCCAAGCTAAAGGATGCTTAAGTCTTATGTGTTGTGTGCCTCTCTAAAGTCATTGGTCAAGGGTAGGAGGAGTCCTGCTGTTCCACTCACTAACCTCACTGCAACTGCTACTGTAGTCCCTAATCTTATTTTCCCTAGAGGTTCCAGTTAGTTGCTTTGACCAGTGACATTTTTTTAAAAAAGGTGTTGTGGGGGGAGGGATTGGAGATAGCTCAGCAGTCTAAGCAACTGCCTGGCAAGCACAAGGACTTGGGTTTGATCCCCGGCACCACATGCTGTGCTGGCCACCAAAACTGGGCATGATGGTGCACACCTGTAATCCCAGCACTAGGGAGGCTAAGACAAGAAGATCACTACAAGTCTGAGCTGCGTAGCGAGATTCCGTACCAAAGAAAGAGACAGAGACAGAGAAAGAAAAGAAAGATAGATTGATTTAAAAAAAACAAAACAAAACATGGCAACCCATCAAGGAGGTAACAGTAACAGTTTACTGCTCACTTGCCCCTGTGTGTGCCAGTGAAATTTGCTGCCAAGCTGCAGCATCCTCTGTTTGGCAGAAGGCAAAAGTAGAAAGGGGCCCCATATCCCAGATCTAACCTGTGTGGCCTGAGTTAGCCACACTATTTCAGTCTCATTTTTTTGGAAACTTTCCACAATGGTAATCTTTCTGTGCACACAGGAGAAAGTCTTAGTAACAATTCTGTGAACTAGATCACCATTTATTAAATCCTATGTTTATGTTTTGTTTGATCTGCCAATCTCTTGTGTCAGATTGATTTTTGGATCAGGATGTATGTCCCTCCTTTCCAATTACTTGGTTTGTTTATTTGTTTGTCTTTTTGAGACAGAGTCTTAACTATGTGGTTCGAGTGACCTTGAATTCACTTTGTAGCCCAGGCTGGTTCCAAACTTGCAAGGATCCTCCTGCCTCTGCCTCCCAAGTGCTGGAATTATAGGAGTGTACCATCATGCCTGATCAATTACTTTTTAGTTCATTTTTCTCTGAGTAGTTTTCATGTGGCTCCTCCTCTGTTTAGCTATGTTGAATCTCATTTGGGACAGGGACCTGCCATGTAGTCCAGGCTAGCCTCAAACTCACTGTGTAGACCAGATTAACCTTGATCTTGCAGCAGTCCTAGGCAGAGTGCTGGGATTATAGGCATGCACCAGCACATATAGCTCAAAAAGCAGTTTTTAAAGGTCAGAAGATACCACAATATGCATATTATTTATGCACTGTAGAAATGTGACCAAATTAAGAGTTGGGTTGTATTATGACAGCAGTAGGATGGGTTTCTGACTGGGAGTGCAGGAGAGTTTATCAAGTTATCTACAGAGTGGAAGAGAATGATAAAAACTGCCACTTGATAGCTTCTTAGGAGTGTACCACCATAGGAGATGATGAGGGCTGAGAAAAGCAGCAAAATGAAATTGATCTAGCCAGAACTATCTATATATGCACTAAAGTCACTGACTCTCTTCCTACCTATGAAGTGAGAGTAATAGTTGGGTTGAAAAGCAAGAATTGGGCTGCAGAGATGGCTCAGTAGAATAATCGCTTCCCTGGCAAGTGTAAGGGCCTGAGTTCAATCCCTGGTTGTGCAAAAAAAAAAAAAAAAGCAAGAATTATTAAGGATTTTAGGAAACAACTAACTAGTTTAAATTCATCATAGAAATCTCTTCAAGTTAACACAGGAATTTTTTTTTTTTTTCTTGGTTGGTTGGTTGGTTTTCCTCCAGTCTTTCTTTGAAAGACAGAAAAACAGAAAAACTGAAAATTAACACATAATCACATGAAACTACAAAGTCCTTGGTATTGGCAGATTCCCAAAGCCACTGTGGGTCTGGGCAAACTGCCAGGTTTCCATAAATTCTGGGTTGGGGTTAGATTGTACTTCCATTTAAACATTCTAGGTAAGCCTGTTTCCCAGTTATAACTCAAGTTGTTTCAGATAGAAAACTTTTGAATATTTAAAGTCAAAATTTGAAACCTAAGTCTAAGACACTGAAGCTGACCACAGGGTAATAAGAGATCATTCCCTCCTCTCATTGGGCACAGCAAGGCTGGGTCTGAGTGAAAGCCAGTCACATCCATGTAGTTTGATGGCAGAGCGTGCTGTAAGGAGCAGGTCCAGGAGAAAGACACTAGGTGTTGGCAGGTGAGGAAGAGGCAGGATAATGTTCCAGGTTCCTTCCTAGTTTACATTAATGCATTGGTCAAACTCAGGAGGATTTGAGTAGGCAGATAGCAAGATCATGTCTAGTTAGAGGTGCCTTCGGCACAGTTCTTCATGTACTTTGAAGGCTTTTAATTACTTTTCCTTAGCTCCTTCCAAGGAGCTGGCCCATTCCTGCTGCTGCCTACAGGTGATGGCAGTGTGCCACAACCTTGCACATGTAAGGAAGGCTCCTATGGTCATCCACCTTGGACCTTTTATATTTAACCAGAAATATTTTTCACTCTTTTTAGTGACAAACTATTAAAAACATTTCATCTTCTTTATTTTTAGTACTGATTGAATATAGGGCTTTAACCTTGAGCTACATCCCCAACCCTTTTTTAAAATTTTGAGACAGTCTTGCTGAGTTGCTGAATTTCCCAGGCTGGGCCTTAAATTGTGATTTTGCCTGGACCAGCCTCCCTGAGTGCTAGGATTACAGGTTTGTGCCACCATACCTGGCTTCCAGGTTTGCTTCTACTTTAATTCAGAAGCAAACATGTCAAGATCAATACTGTAGTACAAATCTTTCTTTTTCATGTACCTCGTGCTCCCCATTTCACCCAAAAAAATCAGTCATTTCCTTGCAGCATGAAATTTTTCTGAAATGAAAATCTGATGAAATTATCCTAATTAAAACTTTCTAGTAGCTCTTCTTTTTTATAGCTCTTATAATATTTTCAGACTAATCTGTGTTTTGTGTTAATCAGTATAATAGCCACTAGCCACAAGTGGACTTGAAATGTGACTAATATGACAAAGAAAATGAATTTTTAATTTTATTTAATTGGAATAAGTTGAAATTTAAACAGCTACCTATGGCTGGTGTTAGTACAGAACAGTGGAGGTTAGGGATTGAGGTACATTTTTATTATGATTTTCATTTGGTAACATTTTTGATGCATTAATATTGAGAAAGAGGTCATTTAGCAAACTCAAATACAAACCATTACTTCACCGTTCATCAGTAAAGGTGAAGAGTGTTGAACAAGCCTCAGAGGGCTCAGATGTTGCTTCAGCTTCTCCTTCTGCTCTGTAATCTGTCTGAACCGGAGACTGCAGAGAACCTTGCGCGTAATTGGGCTTGGTTATCTCTTTCAGAAGTTCTGTTTGAACATGTCATTTTTTTCTCTTTAGTCTGTAATATGAGGGTCCAGAGGCTGTTAGAAATGTATCTTTCCCCCACTCCTTTCCCCTTGCAGGAGGGAAAAGGAATCTAAACGGGGAATGTCTGAACATCCTATAAATACATTTTTTCCACACATTGTAAGGCCTTGACATTATGTTTGTTTTAGTGACAGAGGAAAAAAGGAACTTGATTTGCTCTCAGAATTATTTATTGTTTGGTAAAGGATCACACATTAGAAAAGAGTAACACTTTTTGCTCTATAGATCTGAGAGTCACAGGCATTCAGAAGCAGTTACTATGTGTAATGCACATTAATGACTGTGTTTATCCATGTTATTATGGTGATACAATGGGACATTGGTTAGTACAAAGATGTCATTTTCTACCCCACACAGCAACTCTACCCCACTGCTTTCAGGGCTCTTCCTTGTCCTGTCCTGTCCTCACTTCAAAAGGGCTTTCCTGCTGAAGTCATTGAGTATTTTAGCTAGTGAGATTTTAACTAGATGTTTGTTTGGCCCACCATGCATTTCTCCCACTATTACATAAATAATACTTTTTTTTAAATCCCAGGACTTTCTGTTTTTTTTTTTTTTTTTAAATCTTTTATTTATTTCCTTAGTACAGGGTCTCACTGTGCAACTCAAGACTAGTAGTGATCCTCCTGTCTCAGCTTCCCCAGTTTATTGTTTATGTCTAGGTGTCCCCCGCCCCAAGCCTCATGCAGCGATGGGGCAACTACAGGATTTTGTGATTGATTATTGTGGCTGTGGATTAGCCCTGGGGCAGGTAATTTTCATTACAATGTGCATAGGGGAAAGAGGCTTGCTAGCTAGCTACCTGAGCTGCAGCCCCTCCCTTTGTTCCCTTTTGTTCTTTGTGGCTGCCCTGAAAGGTTGCTGTCTGCCACCTGCCCTCTGCCTTGGAACCCGCAGAGTATGAACTGAAAGCTCCAGTAACTGTGAGCTAAACAAACCTTTCCTTCCCTAATTTGAGTATCAGGTATTTGTCCCAGCAACAAAAGAAGAGTAGCTGAAACCATACCTGGTTTTGGTGGCTGGCATGGCGCACCCAAGGCCAGCACAGCATGCAGTACTGGGGATCGAACTCAGGTCTTTTCACTTGTCAGGCAGGTGCTTAGACCACTGAGTTGTCTCCTCACCTCCAGCACTTTCTAGAGTCTTAAAATTTACTACCAGAGACACAGCTGGCTTTGCACATTTGTTGTGGAGGGTATGGAAAAGCTCTCTCATCATGTAACATTTTTAATAGAACATCAGTAACACAGCTTTCTTAAGATATTTCAGTTTGTTTGGCCATATTTCAGTCTGTTCAACCAAATCTTTTCCCCTTCTATTCTTTCATTTTAGTAGATTTTAAAGGAAAACAACAACCAAATTAAATTCTATATAGGGAGGAACTGTTTTATTGGTTTGGTTTTTTTTAATGCCATATTTATTTTTTATTTTTTATTTTTTTTTGGCAGAACCGGGGATTGAACTCAGGCCCTTGTGCTTGCCAGGGAAGTGCTTATCCCACTGAGCCATCTCCGCGGACCCCCATTTTTTTTTTTTTTTTTTTTGATAGAACCGGGGATTGAACTCAGGTCCTTGTGCTTGACAGAGAAGCGCTTATTCCACTGAGCCATCTCCCCAGCAACCATACATTTCTAATATGTTGCTAATTTAGTTTTTTTTTTTTCTTAAGGACATGGGACTCCACTATAAATTCTTGTAGCTTTCCCATCCATTGTATATTGATATTCTTCAGGACTCTGTTTTGCGATTCTTGGACTCTCTTTTAGTGATCTCATTTAATCTCCACTCTAAATCAATCACCTGAGTTCCAGAACATTTATCAGATTCATACCTGACATTTCCACTTATTGGATGTGTCACAGAGCTCTTAAATGCAATACACATACACCTGGACTTCCTTCCCACTCGTACATCATTTCTTCTCAGTAAAGAGCAGCACTAGCCACCTTGTACTAGTCAGAAACTTGGGAATCTTTTTAGCTGTTCTTTTCTACCATGCTCCCACTCCACTCAATTACTGTGTGCTTTTTTTTTCATTTTTATTAAGTTGTAATTTGCATATCATAAAATTCAATTAACAATTTTATGAGTTTTGACATGTTTACAAATTGGTAAGTTACTATTCTCTTTTTTTGGGGGGCGCTATGAATATCTCCTATATGAAATCACTTTTTTCTGTGCTTTAGTACAGGGCACCAAGAATCACCTTGCATCTGAATTACTGCAGAGCCTCCTCATGGAGTTTTTTGCCTTCTCTTTTGCTTGATTCTAATTTACTTTTTACTGTGAGTCACCCTTAAAATCACATGTAGCTCATTGACAATGCTTACTCAGCATGCACAAGGCCCTGGGGTCAATCTCCAGTACTTAAAAAAAACACACACACACACGTCAGATCGTAACAGCCACATGCTTAAAACTCAGACACATCTCACTGTGTCTAAGAATGGACATTTCTTTAAAATGTCTTTACTATGGCACATTAAGTCTTTGAGAACTTCCTGCCTGTGTCCAGCCTTTCTGACACTTTTCATATTCTTCATGATGCAACTACACTGGACCTCTTTCAGTATTTGAACCTGAGCTTTTGTACATGCTGTGTCCTCTGTTAAGGAGCTTTTCAGCCACATTCTTACCTGAATAAACCCTGATCATGATAAGGCTTCAAGTTCAGTTTCACTTTTGAGGGATGACTTTTCTGATTTTCTAGATGAGGCTATCTTCTTTTGATGATGATATCTCTGAACACCCTTTTGAAACATATCCACACTTAACTAATATGTGATTAGTATTCATGTTCTCATAAAGACTGTACACTCCACAAGAATGAAGCCACATTTGTCTGTATCAGCAATTCCATCACCCAGTATAGTATCTGGCACCTACCAGAGCCTCACTATACTGAAAATTCAGAACAACTAAATATGTATTATGTGGCTTTTCTGTGTAAAGCAATTCAATTTGTCTCTCAGCCAAAAGTCTAACTGTAACTACATTTGGTGTGTTCATAGTGTATCATTAAGGAATAATTCTTTATTCTACTTATAGAACTGCTTTTAGGGATTGTGGTATTGACCAAGAACAAAAAGCACTTTCAAGAGATCCAAAGATAGGACTGGGGAGATAGCTCTGTATATAAACACCTGCCTGGTAAGCTCAATGAGGATTTGAGCTTCAGTACCTCATGCGAAACTGGGTGTGCTGTGCTGGACATGGTGGCACATGCCTGTAATCCCAGAGCTGGGGAGGCTATGACAGTAGGATCATTATGAGACTGAGCTGCATAGCGAGACCCTGTACCAAATAAATAAATAAATTTTAAAAAGACATCCAAATATAGACCAAACAAAAGCATAATTCCAGGTGACTATAGAATATCCAAGCAGTGAGGCAGTGTTCACACCCTGAAGCTATTTTGCTTTGCATTTGATCCTTGACTAAGCTTGTCACCACTGTCTTTTTCTACACCTTAGCTTTATTGATCTTATTTTGACCCTCTGGTTAGTTACTTGTGGTTCCTTTTGAATTCCTGTAATTTAGCTTAGGCCCTCAGGTATTTTGTGGACCTTTGTAGATCATCCTATCTTTGTAGACCATACAATATAGAACCAAACTGATGAGTAGATGAGAACTATGTGGCCTTGATTGCAACTATAAGTCTGGTAGGGATGATACAATCTGGCATGTTGCAGTCTGGAACAGTCCCATTAGAGTGGGAACATGCCAGAGCTGATTTTGGGCTAGGTGGTTTACCAGGGAAAAGAGGGTTCTAATTCCAGTGCTTCTTATCCTTATCTTCCTTCACTTTGGTAGAGTGTGTGTATTGTTATAAATTTCTCACCAGTGTTACAATCTGTAGGACCACCTTAAACTCACCTAAGGCATAGAAGGGTTCTGAAGCAAATTTGGAATTAAAGTATATTTATTGATGTGACTCTAAGCTTATTGAGTTCCTAACATTAATCCAAATTCAGAAATATGACAATGACTTCTGAACTTTGCTCAGTTATTGACATGGTACACAGATATGTGCTTGGCCTCAGAACCCATTCCACCTACACATGGTCTACACTAGAGCAGTGGTTGGCAAGCTGCAACCTGTATATGTAGTTTTATGGGAAAACAGCCATTTCCATTTGTTTATATATTGACTGACTAGTCACTTTTCTGGTCACTGAGACATAGTTCCTGATACCCACAAGTAAAAGAAGGAGAGGTTTATTCTGGCTTACCGTTGGTAGAGGTTTCAGTCCTTATATGGTTACTGGCTCCAGGAAGAAGTGGCATGGTGGAAGGACCTGGACCAAGGACAGTTGTTCACCTCATGGAATCCAGGAAGCAAGGTGAAAAGGGAAGATCAAGAAGGGAGATAAGTCCTTTCAAGCCACATACCCAGAGACCAACTTCTTCCAATAAGCCCTCACCTGCTGATAAGTCAGCTCTAAGCCTTTGTAATTTAATCTCTTTTCAAAAGCCCCACTTCTGAATATGTAAGGCTTTGGGAGGATATCTAGATATAAACCCTAACATTGACCATAGCCACTTTCCCAATACTTGCAAATGAGTATTTGCATAAAAAATCCTATGACCTACAAAGTCTAAAATACTTACTGTCTTGTCCCTTGAGAAAAACAAGCATTCAACTATTCTTGGGTTTCAGATAAGTATATTAAAAAGATGAGAAGTAGCTCTAAAGAGACTTCTTACTAGACTCATAGACTCTCAGAGCCAATAAAGATCCATTAGAAATTAGCATGTTATGGTTCATTATTGGACTCAACATAGAAGATAATAAAACCTGATGATACCAGGTTTAATAGACCTTTATTACATCTATTTAATTAGTAGTGTCTCATTCTGATTATTAGAGTGGCAAAAAAAAAAAAATCAAAGAGTCTTTGGCCACTGTGAAATTTAGAATATCAAATATGGAGGTGAGTCTATATTATCTCACTTCAGCTGCCCTTGGGTCTGATAACGGGAAAATTAGTGTGGCTAAATGTTTGAATTCCTGAGAAATTTAAGAGTATAATAGGTACTTTTATTCAGAGAGCAGCTGATAATTAGTAATTGGGAAAAGGACTACTTCTACCAAGAAAGACAATATTAACAAATATTTGTCCTCCCAAGGCTCCAGACTTATATTAGAAGCCATTTTGATACTTTTAACCTTCTTCAGAGGTGAGTCCCTAAAGAATTAATACTTTAAAACAATGTTTCCTACGATTACTCTCATTGTTTGAATAGAAATGAGAGCGCTGGAAAACATTCTTATGTTCTGTTTTAGCAGTGCTTTGTAATAATCCCCAAATACCATGTTTTCATTTATTTTACAAATGTAAAAGTTGAGTTATCATGAGAAAAACTCATCTTTATTTGTTAATTCAATCCAAACTTCTGCTCCAAATAACATCTTACCCAAATGTCTACCAGTTCTGTGTTCTAACCATAAAGTACTAGCTGTACTCCTATACTCACAGCTGCCCAGCCTAGGACACATCTGTCTGTGTGACTCAGATTAGGAGTTCCCCTGCTCTTTCTGCCATGGCTATATCCATTTATTCCTGCCACTATCGCTAACTCAATTTTCAACTTCAACAGAAGAAAACTCAGTGCAGTAAAATGAGAATGGGAACTAACATCAAGTAGGCCTGGGTTCAGGACCCAGCCCTATCACATGTCAACTCTTTATATACACAAAGACCTTTTCAGAAGTAATTAATTATTTTATCTTAAAGGTAATACTGCTTACTCTACAATATTCAGTAAGTATTTATTGAATATCTAATACATGCCAGACACTCTTTTAGGAGGTAGTGATTTGTCTGTGTAAAGAAAAGTCCTTGCTTTTATGAAGCTCCCATTCTAGTAGACAGAAAATGGTTTTATAATATAATAAAGGATAGTGATAAACTGCACAGAAAAATAGAGTGAAAAGTGTATAGACTTTTAGAATTCAGATTCAATGACCAAAGGACTCCAGGTGATACTTAATCAGGAGCCTGAATGTTAGGAGGAAAAAAGAGGCATGCAAGATCTAAGGAAAGGTATTCAGGGTCAGGAGAGTAGGAGGCTCTTACATATACCATACCCCACTGCTAGAATGAAGCAAATCTCTAAGTATCCCTGGTTCCTTTTATTGCAAAATAGTGATAGAAAGCAATATTTCTATTGTTTGATTGATTTTTCATGCCTGTATCTGGAAATCTGAGCAACTACTTTCAAGAGAACAGTGTGTGATAAAATATCCTATTATCTTGTTTTCAAATTCTATATTTTTTCTCTCTTTAAAATAAAAAACTATTTCTATACATGCCTTTCTCAAATTATTTACTCATCTGTGTTTAAGCTATCCATTAGTTATTATACTGAAGTATCTGGCTCTGATCCAGAATCACACAGTTCCCTCATACCCTTCTCCCTGGATTATATGTAAATTTCCTCTCCAGTGGTAAGAACCTGACTCCTGTCATCCAATATCCATTTATATACTCGTTAAGTCCCAGGAGAGTATATGGCAGTTTCAAAATTATTAGTCAGGACTCTTGATTTGAGATTTGATTCATACATTGTATAATTCGCCCATTCAGAGTACACAGCTCAGTGGTTTAGTATATGCAGTTATACAGTCATAACCACAATCAATTTTAGAACATTTTATCACCCCAACACTGATTTATTACCAAAAGATCACTCAGTGCATTGTGGAGAATAAACTGTGAAGTAGAGAGGAGAGTAAAAGAACAATCAAGGGTCTGATGGAGTTGTCTGAGATGTAGTAAGAAATTTTGTCATAAATTATGGGAATTGTAAAAGTGGTAAGAAAATAGAGCCAAAGAGACTAGCTAATGGATTGGATATGAGAATTCTGGTTTTGGCCTGATGACCGAGTGAACAGTGAGGCCATTAACTTGAACATGGTCAGTCTCTGGAACAGCAGATGAGGCAATAGGGTGGGAGAATCAAGAATATCTGATTGATCTCAGGCATCTCATTGATAATGACTACTACAGTGTATATGCCAGATACTTTATTGGCATTAGTTTAATTTCCCAGTACTCTATAAAGTAAATATCACACAGAGTAGGTTTTATGGTATTGTTTTACTTTATAGATGTTAAGGCATAGAGAAGCTATTGTCAGAACCACACAGCCAGTAAATACCAGAATGTGGATTAGCACTCTATCAGTCTCATTATTTAAATACAAGATGACTAAAAATTGCATATTTTTCATTAAGTTTTATATGATAATGTAACAGGAAATACAGCAACAACAATTTTATCAAATTTATTCAATACAAGAATCCACTGGTTAAAATAACACCTGCCCAAGCAACATTCAGAATAGTTAGTACCTAAACAAACAGACAAATTGCTGCCTCAGTAATGCTCAGGGTAAACTGTCAAAGAGTTAAAACCCAAGCCCATGCTCTCAATTGCTATGGTCTACTGTCTCCCACTTGGTAAAGAATTCTATAATTAGTGGTACAAAGTGGCACTCACACCCAGCCTTAGCATGTATACTGATTCTTGCCAACCCCATTGTGTGCCCTTTATTCCTTCTTTTCCCATGAAAATCCTTTCCTCTTTTTATCTGTTTCCACAGGTGTGGCACTTAGCTATTGCCCACCACATGAGGAAGGAATTCTGTTGAAAGTATTAAGATATTATCACCTAGATCTTTGGGGAAACATTCTCACATGTCCAGGTATACATACAGCACATGCAGACTATTTTGAAATGCAGGTCCTCTGGCCTAATTCCCAGAGAGTCTGAATCTAAGGAGACCAAAGAATTCCTTAGGAGGTAGTGTGAAGAAGCTTGTTGGAGTCAGGGAGATAGCTCAGCAGCATAAGTGCCTGCCTGGCAAGCACAAGGTCATGAGTTTGATCCCCAGTACCAAGAAGAAAGAGGTGGGGGAAGATGGGGAGGAGGAGGATAGAAGAAGAAGAGGAGGAGGAAGAGAAAAGAAGAAGCTGTTTTTCACAGATGGGGCATCATGACCCTCTCTCCCCAGCTTTAATGTTCATACTGATGGTTTGGAGCCAAGAGTACCTTGTAGACTCCAAGGGGGAGAACATGCTCATG
>NDGN011405076.1:0-11618 GCA_002564285.1 Tympanoctomys barrerae | reverse complement strand
GTGTGTGTGTGTGTGTGTGTGTGTGTGTGGTATAAATTCATGAGCTGTATAAAGACAGAAAAAAGGAGCTACTTCAGGAGAGCTGAAGTGTGATGCAGCTCCGTGTGCAGCCCAGGGCCTGCTCCCTCCCGGCATCCACAGTCTTATTTTCCAAGCTCTTGTAGCTCCCTACAGTCAACTGCAGTTAAAAAGCACAAAATGGATATTTCAGAAATAAAAAATGTATAAGTCTTAAATAACGTCTATTATAGTAGGTTATTATAATTATTCTGTTTACTATTGTTTATTGTTCATCTCTTCCTGTGTCTAGTTTATAAATTAAATTTATGTACAGAGTAATCATGTGCAGGAAAGCACAGAACATGTAGGGCTTGCAGTACCTGTGGTTTCAGGCGCCCACGCGGGGCCTTGGGATTTATCCAGCATGGATAAGTGCGTACTGCGAGACCTTCTTTTAGATTCTAAAATGACCGAACTCAGAAATAATAATAAAAGAATCTGCTTGTACCGCAGCTCTTCATTAGAGAGATCATTTTAAAATATTGGCATCAAATTAGAAAGACTAAAAATCAGAAAGATGATTAGAAGAAACATTTTGAAATATTAGCGCCGAATACCACTTTGGAAGCCCTAGTGAGATATGTCCCTTGAATCCGACATAAATTGTCATACAATTTTATGCTTCAGGAAAAAAAACAAATTAAGTTTCCTTTATCGTGATCTGACCACGGAGGACCTACCTGGAGCCCGGAGCGGCCCCGCATGCCTCTGCGTGAAGGGCGATGAGAGCCTACGGCGAGCGTCTGAAGGCGCATCGCCGGGAGTCCTCCTCACAGTGCTCTGTGCATCCCGCTTACCCCGCTCCCCTTGCCATCTCTGAGACAGTTCCGCAGCCCCTCTTCTGTCTTCATAAAGCGCGGTGCTGTGGACGCTGCTCTCGAGCGCCTCCTGATGGCGAGACAGCGTGCAGCACTGTGGCGCGTCCCCACCCACCTCGTTCACCAGACCTGGTGCCGCGTGACTTCTGCTGTTCCCCATCGTCAAAATGACCATGAAAGTAAACGTTCTGAATAAAACTTGGGCCAGTGAGGCAGCCCTGACAGCACAACTGAGGACACTGACTGCAGAGACTTCCAGAGCTGTCTAGGAGGTGCTGGCAAGGGTGGGCCCGCGCGTTGAGCGCGAGGAGGAGAGCGCCTGGAGGGGTCTCAATGGCAGCGCTTCTTTTATTTGTAATCATTTTTTAAAAACAGCATAAGCGCCCACCTCGTATTTTGATCACACCTTATATGTAGACAATATCTAAATCTAAGTTCAAAGGACAAGGCAGTTGGGAGAACAAAAGGAAAGCTGATTTTAAAAGTCAGTGGGGAATGGCAGCTGGCTGCCTTGTCTGTAGCGAGCAGCGCGAGTCCTGGCTGTGCCAAGCTTCCTCCTTATAGGCCAAAGAGATCAGGGACAGTGTTGCAGAGCTGTACCTTGCCTTAGCTTTTCCTATAGGGACTTGCAGGGGAGGGCTTTAAGCAGGTCAAGCCAGTTCGTATTTTCTTTAGAGTTCCCCACGTATAGAAATGCTTGGGCTAACAGCTTGCCCCATTAAATCTGGATTTCAGATGAGTAACAAGTGATTTCCAGTGTAGTGTAGTAAACTATGAACTGCTCTTGAGTATTTTGTATGACATATTACAATAAAACATTCATTGTTTGTTTGAAATCCAAGTTTCACTGGATGCTCAGTATTTTATATAGAAACCTTAAGCTTTCCTCCACATATTTTTGTCTTGAAACTTTGTTTAATTTCAATAAAGATAAAAGCAAAAGGAAGGGCTGCAGAGATAGGTCAGCGGTCCAAGTGGCTGCCTGGTAAACACAAAGACCCGAGCTCTACTCCCAGCATCACATGCAGGGCTGGAGCGCGAACCCTGGGTGTGTAGAACCAGCCACTTAGACCGGGTGTGGTGGCGCATGTCTGTAATCCCAGTGCTGGGGAGGCTGAGACAGGAGGATCACTATGAGTCTGAGCTGCATATGAGACTCTGTACTAAGTAAATACATAAATAAAAGATTTTTTAAGAAACAAAAGGTAGTATAGGAGGTCAGCATTACTTAGCAGGTATGCAGCTAAGTTAGGCAGCAGCAGCATAAGATGATGGTCTTTACTTGTTGGGAAACATGACAGCAGACCTTAGGAGACATTAAGTGTCTTCTACCACCGGTGCCCACAGCAAGCTTGTCCTCCGGTGGAGCAGTGGGAGGCCACACGCCACCCGTGATGCTTTGTGCCCTCCGCGTCATTGCTGGCTCACACCTTCCCTTTGCAGTGACCTCACGTCACTGGTCACACCAGCATCTCATTGTGCAGGAGGATTCATATTCGCCCACACGTGCTCAGTCCTGTTTGCATTTATCCTTTCGGAATGCTGCCTACATCAGTGTCCACATACTGCAGGCAACTTTACATGCTTCCTGGGCCGGACACGTCAGCAGCACAGCGCAGTGCCGTGTGGTGTGCTCAGGCGCCCACTGCTGTCCGATTGTCCTGACCTCACGTCTGGAGGGTGGGCTGATTATTGGCCTAAAAATGTATACTCAAGTCCTGTCAGCACGTGAGTTAGCCCACATCAGCAAGAGAGGACACGGCTGAGGACCGCTCTCGGTGCGACCTGCCCCCTCCCTTCCACCCTGTGCTGCTTGTCTTTGTTCCAAGCAAGACAACCTCACCATGAGTTAGAACCACATTGCTATGAACAGAATTCATTTACCTGTTAGAATTTCTTTCAAGTAAGAAAAAAATTGATGCCCCCTTCTCTTGTTTGTTAGTTTGGCTGGTCTTAGGGCGCTTGAGGCCATTATCTGAATTAAAGACTTATTATTCCTATAAGGGCCAAAAACTAACGGAAATCCAGAAAAGAAAAAAGAAAAAGAAAAAAAAAAAAAAAAAAGGAAATTGACTAGCAACCAGAACAGAAGGCTTCCTTGGCTCCCACCTGTGGGCTCCTGGAGAATACGAGGCTCTAAAACGGAGCTGAGGTAGAAGGAGACCACCTAGAAGACGGAGCCGCCGCCACCAGGCCGATCTGAAAATCGGCCGCCACCCGGCCGGCCAGGTTTGGACTGACCTTCAGATTTCTGCCATTTTTCAAGTCCACTCAGTTGGCACACAGAATAGGAAGGGGCAGTCATGTTACTGCCATGGGAATATTTCTGCAGCCCTTAAACCTGGATATAGAGTTTTCCGAATGGAAGTAATTCATTTTGTAAATATTCCGCATTCTCTTATCTTTTACACCAAAACCAAGAAAGCTTTTGGATTCAGATAACACTAGAATTATACCTACAGTTCCATCAAATGTTTGTTGTCCAAATTTCAGGGGCAAACACAGAGGGAAATCACCCAGTTCAGAGCCGGTCATTGCCTTTGTCACCTGGCCTTTCTCGGCCTGTTTTCCCAGCTCAGCCTTGTGCATGAAAATCATACTTGAACTATGGTCCTCTTTATCTCTTTGCTGTCATCTAGGAAATAAGCACAGACCTGCTTCCTTCTTTAAAAGCTACCGAGAATGTCACATCACACCCATTGGGATAAATAGGGTCAAACAAATGGAAGACAAGTGCTGGGGAGGGTGGTGAAAGACTAGAGCCTCCTGCACCCTGGAGGTGGCAACGTAACATGATGTAGTGGGGCGGGGATCCGTACGCCAACTCCCCAGAAAATTGAATGTACCTTGTGGTTTGAGCCTATGATCCTTCCTCTAGGTGTGAACCCCAAAGAATTAAAGCAGAGACTCAAGCAGATACTTACGCGCTCATGTTCCCGGTGGTGCTGGGAGCTCTCGGAAGGCAGGAGGTGGAAGCCGCCCAAGGATCTCATGAGTAAAATGTTACAGATGCATGCCATGCAGTGCTCTTCAGGCTTAGGACAGGAAGGGGCTCTGACCCAGGCACACGCTGACTCACCTGGAGCCTTGTCTTACGCTGAGAGAGGCGTGCCAGCAAAAATCAGGCAGACGGTCCGATGCCACTGAGACGAGGCATGTGGAACAGGCAAGTGCGCAAAGGCAGGAATTGGATGGAAACTTTCCGGGCTGCAGGATAGGCAGTTAATGTTCAGTGGGGGTGGAGTTTCACTTGGGGCTGACAAAGAGTCTGCACGTACTCAGGGATCACGGGGCCGCTCACTCCATCTGGCGCCGTGTGGATGCTTCCAGCCTGGCGTGTGGCTCTCAGGGTGGGGCCTGTGCTCCTGTGCAGATTGTAGGCGGCACCTTGCAGCACCTCGGGGTCCCTTCTGGTCACTGTGCCCTGCGTCTCTGTAGGTCTTCTGCAGCTCCCCCAACCTGGCACTGGTGTGGCCAAGAGCACCCACCTAAAGCGAGGGGGTCTGCGCAACATTGGCTCAGACTTTTAGCCTATCAGCCCAGTGCCTATCTTCTTTCCTCTTTTCCTTCCTCCCTAACTTCCCTTTCAAAAATAAAATGATAATCGCCAGCAGAATAAAAAAAAAAAACATGAATTGGGAAAAAAATTATAGCCACCTTTCCCTCAGACAAATGACTTCTGTTTAGAACATATAAAGAATTTTAAAATTCAAGCCTCCAAAATTCAAAGATGCTATCCAAAAATGGGTATCTGACATGAATATACATTTAACAAATGAAAAATACTAATGGTGAATAAATAAAAAATGTTCAACATTATTGGTCATTCAGGAAACGCAAATTAAAACAACCCTGAGATTCCATCTCACCCCAGAAAGAGTGGATGTCATAAAAAAGTCAGCCAGTAACAAATGCCGGAGGGGCTGTGGGAGAAAGGAATGCTTCTCCACTGTTGGTGGGAGTGCAGCTGGTATAACCACTATGGAAATCAGGGTGGAGATTCCTTAAAAAGCTAGGATTCTGGGCTGGGGAGATAGCTCAGTGGCTTAAGCGCCTGCTCGGTAAGTACAAGGTCCTGAGTTCAATCCCTGGCACCAAAAAAATAATAATGATACTAATAATAATGAAAAAATAAAAAGCTAGGATTCAAGGGGACCAGGAAGATAGCTTGGGGGCCAGGGAGATATCTCAGAAGAATAAACACCTGTCTGACAAGCACATGGTCCTGAGTTCAATCCCTGGTTCTGGGGAAAAAAAAAAAAAAAAAAAAAAAGAAGGTAGCATTCAAGCCAGCTCTTCCCCTCCTATGTATTTTTACAGAATTGAAATCATCAAGCCACAGCCATATATGTGCCCCCATGTTTATAGCAGCGCAATCTGTCATAGGTAAATCTTGGAAACAGCCCAAATGCCCATCAACTGAGGAATGGATGAAAAAGATGTGGTATTTTTACACAATGGAATATTATTATCTAAAAAAGATAAAATGGAGGCTTTTCTAGGTAAATGGATGCAGCTAGGGACTGCACAGGTAAGTGAAAGAGATCAGACCCGCATGTGCAAATAGTGTATTGTCTTACTAGTGTGAGAACCTGAAAGAGTAAATAAAATCTGAAAGGTCCAGTGGATACTGTGAGAGGGACAGGTTCTGTCCAATGGGGTGGAAAACTGGGATGAAGAATATGACAAAAGAAAAATGGGAAAAAGAGATAGATAGATAGATAGATAGATAGATAGATAGATAGAGACATATAGACAAGATAGTTTGGATAATTGCACTGCTGATGTCTGCTGGTCTATTGAAAGGAGCAGTTAATGCTTAATCTTTTTTCTTTTTAATTTCTTGCAATTTTTTTTACCAATTTTGCATATTTATATCTGGTAAGCTAAACAACTAACTTGAAGATAACATTATGCAATACAATGATCATTGTTGAGTTCCTTTTAATTTGTTTTAAGAAATTTTGTATCATTTGTTTCTAATTTTTTATGCTTTTTAAAAAATAAAAATAAATGTACGAATTAGAAGAATTTGTATGTACAAATTAGAAGAATCTTGACAAATACCATGTAACCAGCTCGTGCCTATTCAGTCAGGAGCAGTCCCCTCATGCCCCGCCCCAACCTTCCCCCTGGCGAGCATCTCCTGATCTTACCCCATCATCCTGCCTGCTCTAGAACTTCATGTGGCAGGAGTCAGGCTGCATGCGCTCCTGCCCCCGTCCCCTCCTGTCTGTGTGCTGTGGTCTCGCTGTGCCAGGCGTCTGGTGGGCCCCGGGGCTGCTCCGGTTGGGAGCACTGGGAATGAGGCTGCCGTGGACGCTCTCTTGCAGGGTGTTTTGCAGACAGACGCTGGGGCTTCTGTTGAGTTAATACCTTGGGATAAAATTGTTGAGCCACTGGACAGCTTGCGAAGTTGGCCAGACTATTTTACACTCCTGCTTACAAGTGTGCGGGCCCTGTGTGCTCTCCATCCCTGCCGCAGTGGCTCTGTGCAGGCTTCCGTTCTTTAAGGTGTTCCACTGGGTGTGCAGAGAGACACCACCATAATTTCAATTTGCGTTTCTCTGTTGGCTAACAGTGCTGAGCACTTTCATCCCTCATTCTTGGGATCTTCTTCATGGACGCTTATCTAGCTCTTCTGTTCATTTTTACTAGGCCATCTTTATTATTTGATTGTATGTCTATCTTTTGTGTGTAAAATTTAAAAATTTGCACAAAGTCTAATCTATCATTTTCTAAGTTTATAGTTATTATTTTTATATCCTGGGAGACATGTACACACCCTAAGCCAGTGGTGGTGGGCCGATGGCCTGGGTGCCCTAGTGGGCTGTTTGTATTGCTGAAAACTCTAAAGGATTCACCATCACTTCCCTAAGCCATGAATGCTACAGCCGCCTGGTTTATTCTTGAAGTTTTGTAGTTCGGCTTTTGTATTGGACTTGTGATTCATCTTGACTTGCTTTGTGCATATAGTGTGAGGTCAGGGTTGAGGATTATTTTTTCTACATAGTTATTGTATCAGTCAGGCTTTTACTAGAGAAACAGATGTAACACAACATGTGCAGATGTGTACGAAATCACAAAGCTGGTTTATGTCTTGGTGACTTTTCTCGTTACTGGCACAAAATAGCCAACACCCAAAATTAAGGAAGGAAAGGTTTATTGAGCTCACAGTCTGTGGAGGTTTCAGTCCACACTCGGCTGGCTCCAAGGCGGAGGGGCATGTGGCAGAGGGCAGCAGTTCATAGAAGCCCAAGACAGCAAAGCATCAAGATCAAAATGGGAGGACCAGGGGCAACAGTGGCACAGAGAGAGAGCAAGCCTTTCTTCTTTCCTTGCCTTCAGGCTATCCACCCGAAGGCAGGTGTAGCATTAATACCCATAATCCCAGCAGCATTCACACCCATAATCCCTGTATTGGATTATGAATTAATCACAAACTCTAGCAACCCACCCCAATGACTACCTGAGGCTTTGCGGGGATAACTAGACACAAACCATAACAGCTTACGGCAGTCAGCCACAGAGTCAGATGAGAAAGCATGCAGAGGGCGTCTGCACGCTGGAGACTGAAGGATTCAGTCCAAGGTCTGGAGCCCACTGCAGGGTTCCGTGCAAGTCGGTATCAGGAGGCCAATGGGTCTGCGATGGAAGGCTGATGAGTCTGCACCAGAAGGTTGAAGGATCCAAGGTGGAAGGCAAAGAGTTTGCGCTAGAGGCCAAGAGATGATGTCCCAGCTAATGGCAAAGACTGGTGTTCCTCTGAAGAAAATGGCGTGTTCCATCCTTCTTTATTTTCCTCTTCTGTCCTTTAAGTGATGAGTCACCCTGGGGTGGGGCCTCTACACCTTAGGGTGTGGAATTGCTGGGCTTATTTTAGCTTCTAAACTTCTCAAGTTGACAGTCCATCAACTACTACAGACTCTAGTTTTTCCCAGCAACCACTTGTTCAAAAGTCATGATGAGTTACACTGATACCTTATTGAAGATCCAGCGGTCATGTAAGTGAGGGTCTTTCTCTGGGCTCTCTGTTCTCTGTGGGGTCACTTTTCCTCTGTGTCAGTCACAGCCTGCACTGCTGCATCAGCATAGCAGCATCTCAACGCATGGCTACCGTGTTCTCCTGGCTTTTTCACACGGATGGGGTGGGCGATACCCCCATGTTGGCTCCTGCTCATGTAGCTGATGGTGTCACTGGTGGGGGCAATGACTGGTGAGTCCTGGTGGGGACATGGGGCGGCATACATGCAGCACATCTTCAGCAAATATTTCTCTACCTGTTGGGTTCTAGAGGCAAGTTCTCATGTCTCCATGTACCGTCACCTCATCACTGTAGTGCGGTTGACTGACCAGTCAGAATAATTTTAGTTAAGATATTTGATGCAGTAACAGAGGAAAAGCTGTCGTAGTTCTCTCCTTCGTTCCAGTGTCAGCCAGGGCCATTGTATTTTACAGCACTCTCTAATCTTGATTTCCCATATATTAAATGAAGAGGATATGCCTCAAGGTCATTGCCAGACTCTCATGACTCATGCATGTGGAGGCATTTGTAGGATCTGCGTTGCTGTCCTGACCGTCTTCTCCCCATTGGGACTTCAGACACTCGGAAGGTGGGCAGATAGTTCCTGTGCATGTGTGAGGCTCCGATGTGAGTTCTCATGTCCCTGACTTCCTGTGGATGAGCCGAGCAGTTCCATTACCTTGTGAAAGTGTTTCTCATCCTAAAGAGCCAGTGCTTGCCATCTCAGAGGTTTCGATTTTAGGCATAAACATGAGCTGGGACAAGCAAGTCATAGCAGTTGTGTGCTGCAGATACTGAGGCTTGAGCAAGCAGCAACAGTGCTGGTGATCTAGCTGTGGGGTGCATGGGGTGCCACTCTTGACTTTGGTGGTGTTTGGGACATCCCAGAATCCTTAGTACAGGGAGGGAGGGCCTAAGGACAATGAGGAGAAGAGTGGGAGTGGCTCCCTCAGGAGGGGGCTGGATTTGGGGGCAGAAGGAGGACATGGAGCTGCCTCCTCTTGGCGTCAGTGTGCGCTTGTCAGGGAGCGTGCCAGCTGGGGCTCAGGTCCCAAGCAGGCAGTCAAGGAACAGCACTGATTCCCTTTTCACTTCTGACTTGGAGCTGCCTTCACTCACAGCCCGCGCCGCAGTGCTTGCTACAGTTGTGGGTGTTTTCTGCCTCACGAGGTTCTGTTGGAGGAGGGATCTTCAGAACTAAAAGCCTGCCCAATGTCTGCCCTCAGGCCAGGGGACATTGGTTACGGATGAACTCTGCCATGTCCCAGGTCCTGTGTTGAGAGGTCCTGTGTTCAGGTTCACGCCCGGCAGAAGAGCAGAACACGTGGCACCTTCATGACAGCCTTTTCCAGGATCCTCCTCTCAGGCCCTGTGCATTGGTTGATGCTGTGAGTCAACCTGAGAAGTTTAGAGGCTTAGGTGATTCCGCGGGGAGCCAGGGCCCCCACTTTGTGAACATCCTGAGCCTGCACAAGAGGAGGCACAGAGATGGTGTGCGTGCTGCGCCCACCCCGGGGTGCAGCCTGCTGACAGTGTAAAGGGAGGGAAAGAGGCCTGCTCTTTCCTGCTTTTGCTTATTTCTTTGCTGTCTTCTGCCACCTTGAACTGATGTCCCTATGCCATGCCACCCTGCCTTGGAGCCAGCTGAATCTGGATTGAATCCTCCATACACTTTCCTTACTTTTGGATGTCAGGTATTTTGTCTTAGCAACGAAAGGAAAATAACCGAGACACTCTCTACTTCTTGGACCTTTCACCCTATGGTGGGCAGAGGCCTTCTCCCACCCATGCAGAGTATGGATTTCTGAAGAACAGTGGCATGGGTCATGGTTGGGAGATAAAGCGCAGAAGGCTTGAGTTCTGGAACGTTCCCTTTCCTGTTGGTTCTCTTGGCCTACCCTTGGACAGTAATGCACTGGACTTGCAAGAAATGCAGCGTAGCAGCTGTTGCCTGAGGTCTTGCCCCAGCTCCAGAGGAGAGCGAGATAGCCTGAGCTTCTAGACTTGTCTCCGGGCTCTCCTGCTGCCGCCTCCCAGTGTGCCGTGCTCGCTGTCCCTGCCTTCGTCTCTTTGGCACTCTTCTTGCGGTTGATTAGCACAGCCATTCGCTGATTCGACAGATTTATGGGGCACACGCCACGGTCTGGGCATTAAGAGCAGAAGTATTCAGTGGTGCTTCCTGTGGCGAGAGAGCCGGGTCAGTGCCACCAAAAGCATCCACCCTGTTCTATTAAGAGTGTCTGTGGTCTGGCTCTGGGCTTCGGGCTCTGCCCACAGCAATTTGGAGGAGGGAGGTGTAGGGAGCACAGAGGCAGAGCTCTGCCCAGAGGGCCCATAACAAGAAATGCTTTGCTGTTAGCCAGCATAAACCTCGAAGCCCAAAAGCTGAAGTAGGCAGGTGCCAGGTCAGTAGAAGGCTCCAGTCTGTACAGATTGGTGAGAGGACACTCTAGACAAGTCTAAACCAAGGCCAACACCTTCCCAGCGTGCTTCCCCGGCTACTCCACGCTGTCCTCCGTTGAGTGCCTGACCGCACTTGAAGATGCGTGAGGACTACAGGTAGATTAGGATGCAAAGAAAACAGAACGTAAGAAAGAAGGCAAACAACAAACAGAAGGCTGTAAGAGAAGGTTGACAATTCAGAGACCAGCTCTGGAATTCAGAAAACTGCATTTCCAGACTCTCAAAGGAAATGCTAGCAAGAGGATCTTTACAGCAGAATGTGGGCATCAGACGCGATTCAGAGGAGCAAGTGAGACAGAAGAAAATACACCCAAGCTGGCAGAATCCAGGGGGGGGGGGAGTAGAAGCCTGGACTGTGAAGCAGTACCAGCGCAGACAGAAAGCCACGAAACAGGCGGCCAACATCACGACAGGCAAGAGGGAAGTGCACGAGGTAAACCAGATGTCAGCACAACTGGGTTTCCTCACAAAGAAAATTTTAAAGGCACAGAATTTAAGTATGTGACGGAAGAAAACTGTGCCAGCGTACAAATCAGATATGACTGTCGTTCAGAAGGCGTGAGGGCAGGTGGAAAGACAGGATGACGGTAACGGCTCACTCACGTCCGGGGCTGCAGTGCTCCCGGGCCCCTTGCCTGCCGTCAGGACAGGAAAGGTGGCAGATGCTGCTGAGCTGAACCTCGTGGCGCAGGGTCCCCCAGGAAGGCTTCTTGAGAGAATTGTGAGGAAAAGGCCTGTAATAGGTCTTGAGTGGCATGACAGAGCCCTCAGTAATTTCTTAGATAGCCAAATTTATCTACATATACACAGACAATAGACAAATATTCATAAGTGTGCCACAAACCTGAAGCTTAGTTGGTGTGAGACCTTTTGAATAGGGTTTTGAATAAAATTAGGAAATGTACACATTTAGCCAGAATAGAGATAAGTGAAAGTATAGGGCATGTTACAAGATGGCAATGACGTGTCTTGGGTATGCTTAAGTGGAGTAACAGGACAACAGAGGGCTGCAGCCAACCTTGGCGTCACGTGCGTATAGTCCCAGCACTCTGCAAGGTGGAGGCAGGAGGATCAATTACAACTCGGAGTCCAGCCTGAGCAACTTAGTGACTTAGCAAGACCCTATTTCAAAACTTAAAGAAACAAGGCACCTGGGAGGCTGAGGCAGGAGAATCACAGTGAGCTCAAGGCCAACCTAAGCTGCAAAGTAAGTTCAAGGTGAAACTGAACTGTATTGCAAGACCCTGTCTCAA
>NDGN011405046.1:0-11317 GCA_002564285.1 Tympanoctomys barrerae | reverse complement strand
TCTTAATGGATCCTGAGCTCTGCCCAGCAATTTAATTGTAGTCAAATAGGAAAAGGGAACTTTGATATGTGAAAATAAAATACCATTGTGGGGAAGGACATATGATTTATCTAGAGAAATCATGGCCTTGCGATTTACAATTGCAAAGGAGTTGCTTTGCACATTAAATAGAAAATTTATGCCTGAAGTTCTCAGTTGATTGCTGTATAAAAGGAACTTAAATTCCTGTAGGCAGTCCTCTCTTTCTAAAGCCCCACACTAATCTGGGGCTGCTGTACTGCCTAGACTTTGGAGTGATACTCTCTGTATTCAGATTGGGCCTGACATTTCCCAGCTGTTTAAAATTTTTTTTTTTTAAAGCATTTTAGTTTTTTATGTCTTTGATCCAGGGTCTCACTAGGCATCTCAGACTTGTAGTGATCCTCCTGTTTTCAGCCTCCCTAGTGGGGGGATCACAGGCTTATGCCACCATGCCCAGTCTCCGTGGCTGGCTCAGCACTCCCAGGGTGGCCGGGTGCGGCATGTGGTCCCAGGGATGGAACCCGGGTCCTTGCGCTTGGCTAAGCAGGCACTTAGTCCACTGAGCTATCTCCATGGCCTCTCCTAGCTGTTTAAACATGAGTGTTGCATGTCTTTAAGCCCTCAATCCTCATCTACAAGATGAAGATAATACAGTATTTAAATGGTCATGGAATACCCATCTCTGACAAAACTAAACAAAGCAGGGGATATAAATAAAGGCCCATTTTGTATCTGTATATACAAAATAGAATAGATATGCAGCTATTTTGTCTTAATTCGATGAGAAGAAAGATTTGTACTAGTAGTATTTGGACAGGATATCCTGTCTGCATCTTGTACTATGGATAACCACTACAAAGACAACAATACACAATGTATTAATTATTGTAATTGTTCTACTAACCTGTTTTGAAACTGTTTTTGCTGTTTCTCAATAAAATTAATTAAAAAAGAAATAGGAGGGAATAGAGTTAAAAAAGAAATATATATATATTTATATTCTCCAGGAAGACTGCAAACTGTAGAAACTGCAAAAATGCAAAACTGAACTAATAAAATAAAAACATCAAGGTAAAAAAAAAAGCTGTAGATAATAATGGCACTTTCTCCATAGATTTTAGTAAGGATTGACTATAGATAAGCATAGAACAGGTTTGCCTCAGTGTTAGTCAGCATTATTTTCTGAGGCTATGCTAACTAAAGCCTGCAAAGGAACCTCGACTCAAAGGCCTCCAAGTCTTTTCTCTTATAATTCCACATGAAAACCGAGTTTGTTTGGATGTTTTGTTTTATACAGTGCAAAACGTAAAGTGAGCAAATGGCCACATTTTAGAATGGGGTTAAAAACAATCTTATCATTTTTGAATAAATTGGGTAATAAATAAATAAATAAATAATCTTTGTTCTGATGCCTCATAATCCTTCCAGCCTGGGAACAGGGCACTGTCCCACAGTTGCCAAAGGCTGCAGCAGGACCTTTCAGTCCTGGGCTTGTTGGCTGTCCTAGCCAGATTGTGGCATGGCAGTGACTGTGAGTGCCTGGTGGCTGTGAAGGACTCCCAAGGTGCACCTCAGGTCAGCTATGGGTCACGTCAATCCCTTTAACAAAAGCGGAATTACTGAGAAGAAATCCAAGCAGGAATGTTTTGAACAGTATTTATATTTTAAGTGAAATCTGCTCTTCATGCTGAAATTAGAGAAACCATACTGGACACAAAATAAATTCATAAAGTTATTGATTAATTAATTTTATACTATCATCTGATTAGTAATTTTGTTTGTAAATTGCCTTTTATGTCCTTTATTATCTTATGATTGCTTTGGTTTTTGGGTTTTTGTGTGTTTGTTATCTTGTTTTGTTTTTTGGTGGTACCAGAAATCAAATGCAGGATGTTGTGCTTGACAGGCAAGCACTTGTTCCACTAAGGTATCTCCCTGGCCCTTATGATTGCTTTGAATGAAGTATACAGATGGATATTAAGTGTAATTTAAATATTCTTTTCATGAGGAATATAAATATAGAAAAATCAAATTCTGAGAACTTAACCTTAAATTTCCCTATTTAGTTGGACTCAATGGAGTCTCATTCTATGTTGAAGTATCTGAGAAATATAAGAAAGGGAACTTTTACGTTAATTTATAAAGTAAATTAGGTTTCTTTTGTTACTTATCAAAATGACAGCATTTTCATGGCTTTAGCTGTCATTTATATTTAGTGTCATTTCTCTTTACATGTAGCATTCATATTATTTGATCAAAAAAGATTTTTCCCACAAGTTGATTTCTAATTTTTTGTCATTTATGTTGAATAGAATTATTTGATTAATAACAGAATTAAATAAACCAGGATAAACATATTTCAATATATTTCTTTTAAAGAGATGAAAACTCAGGTCTAGAGAAATGTGTTTTCTAATAAAAAATTATAGGCTTTCAGATACTGATATGACAGAATATTTCTAACATCTACTATTTTGACTTCAATCATTTGGCTTAGAGCACATTTTAACATAAATATTTCCGTCAAAATTATACCAACATGAATAATTTTTGGTTCATGAAAATATTTTCTGAGGTACAGATAAGGCCAATTTAATTCATTGATTAATTTTCAATAGTGTGAACTTAATAGCTCATAATGTTTTTAAATTTTCACTTGTGTTTTCCTAAAATTATTTTCATCAGGATCATTTCTTTTTTTGTGTATGTGGTGCTGGGGATCGAACTTGGGATGTTGTCCTTGCCAGGCAGACACTTATGCTGCTTAACTGCATCCCTGGCTCCAGGATCAATTCTTGCAAGTTAAATTTTGTGTCAGTATTCATTTTTTTCATTGATAAGTTATAAATTTAAAAATGATCATAAGTGCGACCATAAGAAGTTCTTCTCTTATTTCTACAAAGTGTAATATTCTTGGTCCTATTTTTTCTTCTTTGATTTTTTTTTGGTCCAGTTTTTTCGTAACTAATTTTTTTCAAGAATGTCTTGTACTTTTAGGAGTTTTTAGTTAATAAATTTTAGTAGGTATAGTTTCAGTACTTGTAGAGTTTTGATTCTAATAGTTATATTAATTGTGTATTATAAATCATTCTTTTCTTTAATTTATGTATTTGTAACAGGGTCTCATTACGCAGCTCAGACCTGTAGTGATCCTCCTGTTTTCAGCCTCCCCTGTGCTGGGATTACAGGCCTGTGCCACCACACCCAGACTCAGTGGCCAGCTCAACATACCCGGGGGCGGGGCCAGTGCAGCATGTGGTGCTGGGATTGAACCTTGTCCCTGCACTCTTGCCTAAGCAGGTGCTTAGTCCACTGAGCTATCTTGCCAGCCCTAATTCATAATTTTTAAGCTTTAAAAAATTAATACATAAGTGTGCATATTGAGTTACCATGTAATGTTTTGATATGTACATACACTGCACACCATTTAAATCAGAGTAAGCACATCCAACTCATCAAGCAATGCTTATTATTTCTTTATAGTGAGAATACTCACAATCCTTTCTTTTAGCTTGTTTGAAATATATGGTGTGTCATTATAATCTACAGTCATTCTACTGTGCAATAGAACATAGTAACATCTATTCCCAATTTAACACACAGTGATTAACCTTGCCCCAAGTCATAATGAATTTTATGCAGGTTGTATAATTTTTTTATTTCTTAGATAATCTATGAGGAAAATTATTAAGAATTTTATGGGATGGGGGAGAGAGAGAAGAAGAAGAGCAGGAGAGGAAGAAGAGGAGAGGAAGAAGAGGTGGAGGAAGAGCAAGAGGGAGGTAAGAAATATTCATATGTGAAAAATTAAAGTAGAGCCACCTTTGGCAAATACTGTCAGAGAGCATACCTTCTGTCTAGATTACTGAATCCCACAGATATTTACTGAACGCTTGATGTTCTCAGCAGTGGAAATCCAAATGAGATTATGGCCTTATGCTCTGCAAGGCTCTGGTGTGTCCAGGCTGAGCGCTGAGCGCGTGCTCGCAACTTCTCAGTGATCTCCTCACTGACTTGCCTCAGCACTAGGACGGGAAGCCTGGCTTCCAGAGCTTGACTGTGCCCAAGGAGCTCCACTGTTAGGCTTTATCAGTTCGTGAAATGATCTAGTCAGAGGCTGGAAAAAACATTTCGCTTTTGAGTCTCACTTCTGTCCTGCTTTATACCACGCAGTGAATGATCAGATGCTGAAGTTCCTTTCTTAAAAATCAGCTTCTGGGAGGAGAAACGTCAGCCCTGGAAACACACCACAACCTTCTCGCAATCTGAAGAGTCCTTTCATTTTAATAATATTAAAGATGCTTCTATTTCTTCCGGAATAATGACACTTTTGCAAAATAATATAAGTGAAATATTTGGAAGAGGACAAAGTTATGAAGGCAAAGAGGATACAAATATGTAAAACTGCTTTTTCTTCTGGACATTATCACATATTGTGACATCCTTAGGGTAGTTTGTAAGGGAAGGAAATGCACACCAAAAGGTGGCAACCTTCTTTGAGCTCCAAGACTACCAGCTAGCAGCACTAGCACAAGTCACCTAACCACCTGAGCCTACTCCTATCATAACTGAAAAGCATTCCTATTGTGCCTGTTTCTAGAGCTCTTAAGAGGGTAAATGGTGTAATAAACATGTTTTTTTTTTGGTTTTTTTTTTTTTTGGTGAAATGCTAGATAAAAGATGTCATCATGTCTGGAAGTCAGTGTTCAAAGCACAAATAAACCTGCCATGGAAGGTGAAATCAATTTCCAAATTGTTCCTCCGATTATTTCCCTATGATCTTTGTTGACCAATGACAGGAATTTTACAATGTTGTGTTACCACACTACTGAGGATATAGATTTCAATTAAAACACTCTCCATGCAAGTAATGACAAACAATAGAGAGTTTTACATGTCATTTGATGGCAGGCCACTGCTCCAAGTAAACAATAAAGTTATCGCATTAATGATGGCTCAGAGTCTTATAAACAGTCGTTTGGCTTCACAAAACATCTGCCAATAGCTTTGACTTCAAACTGCAAATGGCATGTATTTGATGTGATAAATGGTACAGGGACACTAGCTAGAGACACTCACTGCAGGTATCTTTGAACCACATTTGATATTCAAAGTGTGAAAACAAACCAAATGAACTCTTCTGAAAGGAACAAGAAAAATAATACTGAATCCAACTCAGGAAAACAAAAACAGGTCAATGTCAGCACATCACCCTCCACAAGATCTTGGATTCATGCCTGGGTAATGAATAAGTGAATAGATAATTCCTCTTCTTTTCCTAGGGTTTCTGTAAGTCATAATTCCTACCATTTCTACCTTCAAAATGCATTTCGAATCATCTGCTGTGTTCGTTTACCATCCCATTCTATGTCTTCTCTTGCAGAGAGAGAGGCTTGGGCAAAGGGAATAATATCAGCTTTGGAGACAGGTAAACACAGACTTGAATTTCAACTTTGCCACTGGCCAGGCTCTGACGGTATAGGTCCATCCACACATGCTGTCCTGCTGAAGTCTTCCTTTTCATTCCTCCTTTGTATAACTCATGACTGGTTGGGTTCCTTGCCCTCTTGCTATGGTTTTTCATCATTTACTGGTTAAATTGCAAATTTCAGAGTGTAGGAGTACTAGTTAATTATCAGTGCTTCTAGAATGCTTAAAATATAGAGGCATGAATAGGAGAGAGGTGATCTCATGCAGAGAGGGGAGGAGCCAGAGCTGGTAGGGCAACTCTGTCATCTCTAGGCTCTAAGGGACTGCTCTTGCTGTATTCATCTTCTAACCATTGTGGGGGGTGCTGGCCCCAAGGAACTCATACTTGACTTTTGAGCAGCAGATTCTGAAAGTATTACTTATCACCTACAATTTCATTGCCACAGATTTGGGATAGAGAACATAGGCTGGAATTAATCTGATTAATTTTCTTGGAGAATGAGTCCCCAGTAGACTGCTCTGATTTGTCCCCTCTAGCATCCTGTAGTTACCTGCTCAACTGTTCAGAGTGACAAGAATAGTTATCCTCCATTTAGGGTCTCTAGTCAATTACTAAAATAAACTTTAATTTGCCAGTTTGGCTAACTGTACTTCTTTAAAACTTAGTACAATTAAAACAACTAGTTTTCTACCCTTGTGAATGTATGAGTCAGTTACTACTGTTTTGTCCTGACTAGTTACGTTTTTATGTTTATCTTCAAACATAGACGGTTTGCTAGACCTACCATGTCATTAACTACTTAGTGACCTTCTCCAAGTCCCCAGCTCCTCAGAAACGCAATTCCTGTTTCTTTGAGGGTTATAAGCTTGACAGGAAAGATCTCTACCCTCCCAGTCCTAAAGGTCTATGAGCAACCTACCTCTGGGTTCATTCAGGAATTCAAAACTAGTTTTACACCTGTAAATCAATTACTGGGATTTTAATTCATTTTGCAAGCATTTCAGTACCCTGTGCATGTGTGACTATAAAATTTAATTTGCCAGATTAGTAATATATCTGATTAAAATCCTTGTCAAAAAGATGTTTCCTAAAGCCCTACAGTCATCCTTTTTTACTCTTTTTCTATTCTCTCATGCTTTAGTATCTTATCTCTTGCTATGGAACTAAAGACTTTAGTTTCATCTAAATTTTGACATTACTAATGTGGGGCTCCCTGCTGGAGCATTTTGGAGGGACCCATTGGGTGGATGTTTTGTTTACCTGTACTCCTTAATATTTTTCTCTAGTAGGCAAGAAAAAAATGTATCAAATCAGTGGCTCTGACACCAAATGTCATTGCAATTTTTCTAAGTCAAAGAACAGCTTATTCTTGTTTTATAATTTGATTATTTTAATGTTTTTGTCATTCTGGGTCATGTATAATGTTTAAAAAATTAACTTTGTTTCTACCATTCTTAAATAACCTCACGGCAATTATAATGTAAACACTCATTTTGCAGACCTGGGTCCATGCCAATGAGAAATAGAAGTGATCGACTTGCCTGTTTTCACCCTCATGGAAAGATCACAATGAGCTTCAATTGCTGATTTACTTGACAACTTTCCCTTTTTCTATGCACAAGCTTGAGCAGGGCTGCACTCTCTACTTTCGCTTATTTCAGTGTCCCCGACCTCAGCACAGCATTGGCACAAAGGAGGCTCAGCCACACTGGGTAAGTGAGTGATCTCACTGCTCCTCCTGCGTCATGATGTTGCCCACTCGAGGCACAGTTTCTTGCAAAAGGGACAGCAGGAGCGAGAGATGAAATCATCAAAATGATTTTCTTGTATCCCCTGACTACACCTATTCAAAAAAGATATTGCAGTCACCACCAGAGAATGCGCCTGGAATTCTGAGGCTGCCTAGTATTTCATTAGGATCACGAGGATGGGGGAAGTCAAGAAGAAGACAAAGACAGATGTTAGTTTATTATTACATTTCACTCTGATGCTTCAGGATCTTTGCCAAGAAATGAGTCACCAAAATTTAATGTTACATTTACATTTTAGGTAATCTTTTCTCCTTTCAACTCTGTACAAAGATCATGGGCTGTAGGTATTGATTGGTTAGGGCTGAAAATAGTTCAGCATCAGGAAATTTCCTTTTTTATGTACTTAGTACAGGGTCTCACTACAAAGATGGGACTCACAGTGATCATTCTTGTTTTTCAGCTTCCCCAGTGCTGGGATTACAGGCATGGCCACCACGCCCAATGTCAATCACTGTTTGAGTGTGCCCTGGGGGCGAAGCCAGCAAGGCAGGCTGGGAAATGACCTTAGCCGCTGTGCTCTGCCTAAGTAGGTCCTTTAGTCTGCTGAACTATCCAGCAGGCCCTCAATCAGGAAATTTCTTAAAGCAACATAGGGGTTTTCCACAACCTAAACCTTGGTTTCTGTGCAGATCTCATAAAGTAAAATGAGATTTGCACAATCTAAACACAGATAGCTTATATTTTACATATTTTGTAGTTCACTTTTACACTGTAATGATACTTGATTTTTCACAATAAAGTTACATGGTATATATTGGGCTGGTAATGTTGTCCCTATTTTATAGATGTTATGGCTTGGATCAAAAAATCTACCCAGAGACTTTTAGAAAAAGTGATTGGATTCTGAGGGCACTAACCTCATCAATAGATTAGCCTGTTGATGAGTTTGTTAGCTGAATTGTCTGGTAGGAGGCAGAGCCAAGGTAAAGCGATAAGGTCACCGGGGACATATCTTTCAAGGGTCTGTATGTTTTCTGGGTCTCTTGCTCTCTTCTTCCTTCCTGGCTACCACAAGGTAAGAAACCTTCCTAGGAGATGACTCTTCAAGACTGCAACTCAAGCTGTCAAATGTGAGCCTACAGCTCATTCCCACTCTGCATGAAGCCTAACTGGGTTCCTGGATTCTGGTCTGTGCTGGGTATGCTCTGTACCAAGGAGAGATAAATTTAGTTCAGTTTAGTTCAGTGAACAATAACCAAATGCCATGCATTTTCATGGCAGATACTAACCTTATTACAAGGACATTCATTAATGCTCAGAAATGGAAAAATTTCACCTCAAAGGTACAGGTGACCATGGGTTGATGCAGAGCTCTGACCACTGTCTCATGCCTTGGGGGACTTAGTTTTGCAGGGCTGTTGAAGGGAATGGGTCTGTCCAGGCCCAGGCCTTGGTAGTTTGCCTGCTTGTTCCCCTGGTCTCCCCTTCTATATCAGTCTTCAGCTTCTATGACTAGCACTCCCTCATTCTGTCATTTCTTCGGACCCGTACATCTTCCCTTCCACCACAGACATTTAGTATCTCAGTGTAGATTTAGGTCAGCTGTTCATCTCTCCCAGATCCTGCCCATTTTACTCTGTAAACAAGAGCCCTCTGGAACCTTTAGCAGAGTTCAAATGCTAGCTGTGGAATGGTGGACTTCATCTTCTCTGAGCCTTAGAGCGTGCTGTGAGGACGGGATAGTTCCACACCTCTGGAGCTGAAGGCCTCCCAGGGCTCCTCCAGAGCTGCTTTTCTCTCTTTTTCACTATGCTATGGGAGACAGATCAATAGGATTCCCTTTCCCCTGGCTTTTTTTTTTTTGCCAACTGGGAGTACCTATAGAGATTGGGGACAGGAGGAGAAGGGTGAGGTATTTATTCCATACTGAGTCATTCCTAGGGTGCTGGATGCCTCTGTGCCAGACTGCATTCCCTGTCAGACAGGACTACATACACAATTATTGTCTGATTTCTGTGATCCATTTCCCTTGCCAAGGCCTAGGACTGAAGGTGTGCTCACTTTTGCTAGGCTCAGGATACTACACTTCGTAGTTTTCCTAAGCCCTGCTACGTATATTTGTAAATCGTTACCCAAATCTCCCTGCCATTATTTAAGTTTAAGTCTTCATCTGTTTCCTACCAGGAAGTGCAAATGTAATTATTAATGAGTGAATTTGTAAGCTACAACACAGAATGCCTTGTCTGTGTATGACGGATACCATTTCCTTTCTTTGTCCACCCTCTTTGAACTTTTACTCTTTTAAATCTTGTCTCTGGTTGTGGAACTAAAGGCTTCAGTCTTATCTAAATTTCAAATATCAAAGCAAGTTGATGGATTCCCTTTGAAGTTGATAAACTCAACATGATGCAAGAAGGTATTCATGTGCCCCACTGTGTGCATCATCTACACTCAGCTGTGCTGTGGAAGCAGGAGTAATCTCCACTGAATGATTAGCGACCATGCCTGGTGGTCCATGTAGGCTCTCCCTCAAGAACTTGAATTGATAGCCATGGACATCTGTTTGTCCACTCTGAACACAGGCAGAGTGGCAGGAGTTCACCAGGCGTAAGAATGCTCTGCCCCATGCCTGCCAGCTGAGGACTCTTGTCAACACAGGAGGTTCTGCTCTCTCTGGACCAGTCCTGAGGGGTGTCTTTCCCTGCATACAGCTCTTTCCACTAGCAAACTTTGCCTCCACCAGTGACTAGCTGAATTCCATTTGCTTTGTCCCTGACTAGAGTCATGACAAATGCTGGCCAAAACACTCCTGAGACACTGGGAGATTTGGCATGTTTAGAGAATTAGACTCTGGGACTCACTTCAAGGGAGTTAGGCTCTGGGTCTACACGGGGTTGGAGACCTGACGTTCCCTTGTTTTTCATCTCTGTGGATGTAATGACACAATGACCAATTAAGGAAACAGCTAGGCTTCTGCTTTATCTGGCACTACTTGCAGCATTGAAGGACTTAGAGGACTGAACAATTTGTAGGTTTGGGGTAAACATATTTCAGAAGTAAATGAACTCAGTCATCTGAATTTATATTCCAAAATAAAATTATAGTTAAATAGAGAAATAATTGGTTTCCCTCTGTGTCAAAATGTTCTTATTAGGCTTTCTAGAGATGGGCACCATAGCTTTCCATTGTTCAGTGATGTCCAGGATTCATAATATATAGAGTCTTGGACACAGAACCCAAGTTCTTAGAAACATTACATGTTAATGTAGGGGGTCACTTTGACTATAATTTCAATTGTCATATGCTACCCAGAGTGGACTGAGTCCAATATTTTCACTACTAACTTTCTTCAATTAGCTTTGCTTTATCTTAGCAGGTGAACATGTTTTTTTTGTCAAGCAGTGTCAGAAGGCAATTACATAACAAAAGAAAAAAGTACTCAGAGACAAAGCAAACACATTCAGGAGAAATTACTTGGTGATTTTTCTCTTCTTAATTAATTTCCCAGCCAGCAAAGCCTGTCTCTGATTTTGGTTAACCACTTTTCTTTTTCCACTGAGTTGCCATTTCTTTTTACTTTTTATTAATTTTATTGAGAAACAAATAGCAATGAGACAGTTTCAAAATAAGTTAGTAGGACAGTTACAATAATTAACACATTGCATATTATTGTTTTCATAGTAGCTATTCATAATACAAGATGCAGACATGATATCATGTCCAAACACTATTAGTACAAATCTTTCTTCTCATTGAACAAAGAGAAAGTAGCTGTATATCTATCCTAATTATTTTATATATATATAAAAGTATTTTATATATATAAAATCCTATTATATATATGTATATATATATATCACTACAAAGTTGTTCTTCATTTCTATCCCCCTTTTTTGTTTAGTTTTGTCAGATATAGGTATTCTATTGCCATTTAAATATTGTAGGTGCTTGAATTCAGCAAAATAATCCAATATAGTGCAGTAGTCCATAAAAGTATTGGGTTATCCATAGGATTGGCAATGTCAGAAGTTGCTGACCTGAGCCTTTTCATTAAGCTTCTCTTTTGGAGGGTTAACAACCTAAGTTTGCAGACCAAAAATTAGAGAAAAAGAAG
>NDGN011405026.1:0-24124 GCA_002564285.1 Tympanoctomys barrerae | reverse complement strand
GGGGGGGTGGGAGTGGGTATGGACCCCGCTGCGCCTGGGCTGGGACTGGTAGGCATCAGGAAGCTCTCCCACACACTCACTGGACCTCAGCTGGGACTGGTTCTGGGGGTTCCCGGAACGCGGCAGAAATTCCTACTTGGCAGGCGGGGTAGGCGAGGTGCTGCGGAGTGGTGGGAGGCGTCCCAAGGCGGTTTGAGAGGATCTGGCCTATGCTGCACCGGGACTGGGACTGATCCTGCCGGCGCACGGTAGCAGAATGCTCTCCCACACGCTCACTGGAGCTGGGCTGGGACTGGGTCTCAATTAAGAGATGTGTGTTAAGATATTGACACACATCTATAAAGTTAAATAATTAAATTTTACCTATCAAAAAAGGAAAAACTGTAAAAATATGATGAAATAAATCCCTTAAAAATTAATTTGAGACCTGAGGAGATGCTCAGTGGAATAAGCGCTTTCCCGGCAAGTACAAGGGCCTGAGTTCAATCCCTGGTTCTGAAAAAAAAAAAAAATCAACTTTGTCATGGTGGCTCACACATGTAATCCCAGTACTATGGCTGGCAGAGGCAGAGGATCTAATAGTCCAGCCCTTCCAATTTAGTTATATGCTCTCTCATTATGAAAGGAAGATGAGGGTTGGAGACCCAGAACAATAAAAGAAACAATAACAAAGAAAATTAATTTCACTCAAAGTCTACACTTACAATCCCAGATACTCAGGAATCTAAATGAGGAAAATCCAAATTCATGATCTGCTTTGGCAATTTTGTGAATGTCTGCTCACAAAATAAATTTTAAAAGCTGTATATATACTTTAATAAGATGCCACTGACTTGAAGCACATAAAAGAAATTTATAATCATATATGTTTTTTTCACA
This sequence comes from Tympanoctomys barrerae, assembly GCA_002564285.1. Taxonomy (NCBI): domain Eukaryota; kingdom Metazoa; phylum Chordata; class Mammalia; order Rodentia; family Octodontidae; genus Tympanoctomys; species Tympanoctomys barrerae. Next base: position 23,245 of record NDGN011405026.1, on the reverse strand, counting down.
TATATACAATATATTCACATATATATTTGTGAAAGTGATGAATAAAACCACATATGCATGACCTATAATAAGTTGTAAGTTTTTATTTACTTACAAATAAAAGTAAATAAATAGCAAATTTATATATTTTCAGTGGGAATGTTTGAAGAAAATTCCTACTGTCTTCTCCTTTTTCGGCCTTTTCTTGTGTAGATGCATTTTTGAATACATTTTTTAATTTATAAAAAATTATAAATTTTGTAGATTATTTACAAAATATTATAAATCTGATAATTCATTTACATAGTATAGTTCGCACAACCTTGCTGCTGTCTCATAGCATTCCATTACTTGTTTTAAGGCAACAATAAAAATAAGAGATTTTGAAATGTAATTTCTCTGTTTGAGTAAACCTATTAATTTCTTTTCTTTTTCAAACTAATTCCTGCAGGTAATATTTTTAGTAATCTACTAATTTGGAATTATAATACCATTTTAAAATAAAAACTGTATGTACAGAATATATGTTTGAGTAACATCTTCACTAATAACTTAAAATATAAAATATTGAAAAAATGGAGAAGCCAATAGTGTGTGTTCTGGAAAAAAAGATGTTATGACAATGAAAGTTAGTATTTATCTGAAGCTCAATTTTTGTCAGGAAATTTTGTAAAACTTTATATTAACGCAGAAAAGCAATGTTAGAATATCTTTTTCACTGAATAAACAATAGGGGCCTAGATTATAATGAGCTTGTTAGTTTTGTGCAGCAGAATGTACAAGGCTGCTCTAAATTCAGCCAAACATGTCTGGACCCCAAGTACTTAATTAATTTGATTTTCAAATTCTTGGGATTATTAGGTCCATGTGTATGGAAGAAGTAAAACTTCATGTGGTATGAAGTCCCTTCCCTTGACAGAAACGATGCTTTCCTGGAAATAGTAAGAAGAAACATTTATGAGAAAGATACTGGAAAGGTTTTTAATTTTTTTTTTTAATTTTTTGGGGGGACCAGCTCAGCCCACCCTGTGGGAGGAGCTGGCATAGCATGTGGTGCCAAGGACTGAACCACGGTCCCTGCACATTTGCCTAAGCTTGCCTAAGCAGGTGCTTTAGACCATTGAGCTATCTCGCTGACCCCTTGGAAAGCTTTTATATGATAGTTGAACTAGACTTTTTGCTTTAAACTGTAGGTATGATATTTACATTGACAATCAGCAATCACGAGAATTTTATATGTTAACACACATATTACATATTATACCGACTAGTATTCGTGATCCTGTGAGTCACGTTTCTTGTTGTCCTGTTCCCTAGCCCTGGACACTGTATTGCTAAACTGGATATTTCCATTAGATGCATCTGGTGAACTGTGAATATAGAACATATTTGTTTATATTGTGCCAAGTAAATAAACTTTACAAGAATAATTATTTAATTTGTAATTATTCTTTCTAATATATTTTAACCCCTTAAATTTGTTTTATTATACTTCGAAACCACACTCTCCAAATGCATATCAGATAATGACTTGTGATACTGAGTAAAAATTATTGTGCACTGAAAAGATATGGGATTGGGAGAACAGAATCTACTGCGCAGTGTATTAGTACTGCTCTTTAGCAAACTTACCGCCGTGAACTTCGGTTTTTCATCAGTGAAAAGTGATTAACAATGATTTCCTAATTTTGTTTTATGGAAAAAATGCATTTAAATCATGTTAAATTTTAATATATACACATACCATGCAGAGTTCTAAGAACATTTCTTTTATCCCCGATAAATCATCAATCATAAGCTTAAAGTTTTCAAGACTCAAAGGCAGAGATAAATCTAAATATTATGTAAACTGGTTTAATTCATTGTAAGATAGTGATTAATCATTAAAGTCTCAACTCAAAATCTTCATCTTTTATAAATTTTAATTCATATTTCCATTTTCGATACATGACACCAAAGAGAACAAGTAATTTGTAGTGGTATCTAACTTTATTTACTGTTCATGTTCAAGTAAAATTTTTAAGAATTAAGAATATAAATCTTGTCCTTCGCGTTGTGGTGATCCGGGCCCTAAGCGGTGGTCACAGCGCCCAACCGGAATGGCGTGGTTCCGAAGCCCCATCTCCACAAGGACTGGCAGCCGCGCATGGCTACGTGGTTCAGTCAGCCAGCTTGGAAGATCCTCAGGAAAGGTCCGGAGGTTAAAAGCATCGTGCACTATCCCATGATGGACACCGCACCAAGGTCCGAGCTGTCAGTGGCTTACCATCTGGAGAAGGCGCAGGTGGCCGGTATTCACAAGCAGATGGTCCGGACCACTGGCATCTCGGTGGACTCAAGGCAGCAGAGCAAACCCGCCTAGTCCCTGCAGTCCAACGTGTAGCAGCTGAAAGATAAACCCCTCCAAGCTTATCCTCTTCCGCAGGAAGACATCGGCCCCCCAGAAAGGAGACAGCTCAGCTGAAGAACTTAATGTGGCTACCAAGCCTACAGGACCTGTGATGCCCATCAGGAATTCTACAAGAAGGAGAAGGCCAGGGTCATCACATAGGAAGAGAAGAACTTCAAGGCATTCGCCCGTCTGTGCATGGCCGGCGCCAATGCCCGGCTCTTTGGCATCCAGAAGAAGAGAGCCAAGGAAGCCATAGAGCAGGATGTTGAGGAGAACAAATAAAACACTGTTGGTATCTTGTAAAAAAAAAATAAAACCAATATAAATCTTATCTTAATAACATCACTCTGAAATATGCCAAAAGAATAAAATTCTCCACCTCCTTAAATTATACGTTATTGATATTGCAAATTAATTTCATTAATATTAGTTTATGAGATCAAGTATTTTGTTGATATATAGGCAAGAAAACTGACTGTTGGAAGAATTAGTGACTACAAATCTTGAGACTACTTTATTTAATTGATGGAAGAATTTTCTTTTTTAATTTTTTATAACCCATTGCAACACTTCATAAATATGCAGCATATTGAAGAAAGTGTTAACTTCCTAAGGAAAACTTCGTCCTTTTGATATCTATCACTTTCTTAAATTTAGGGATCTTTGAAATATAGACATTTTTTTCTATATTCTGTGTATATTTCTGCATTTCTTACAACTGAGAGAAACTTATTTTCCTCCCTGCTGTTGTTAATGGCCTTGTAAAGGCCAAAACTGTTTTAGGAGAGATTCAACTGTAGAGGGAGAGATTCAATTGTCACAGAAAAGCATGGCAATGGAATATTCCCCCATCAGTCTCCTCTGGATCCAGTTGCTGATACATGGCCACCAGGACACAGCTGTTTGGAGATCTTGGCTATGTTTTTGGTTGAGCTGTGTGACACAGCCAGGGAATGTCCCGGTGTGGAATTAATGTGGTTATCAGCAGCCCCAGGCATTTACTCTACTCTATCCCTCATGTAAAAGTTGTGTATTTTTATTACAGTTGCCAGAGGACTGCCAAGAACAGCGGCATGGGACTTCTGGCAGGCCTTTTGGGGCTGGAGTGATGCTAGCTGGGGAGATGAAGTGTTCTGTTAATGTTTTGGTGATAAACTTTTTTTCTGAGGCCAGTGGTGGAAAATGTCAAAAAATTATCTGGCTAAGAGCAAGTTAGAATATTTCCAAAAGGAACATCACATCCTGTCAGAATGTGAGGAATTAAAAGTAGGAAAAATTTTCATTACAGGTCCCTATTTAGAATCCTTAAAAAAAGCCTGTACTTGAAGAAAATATACGAAAGTTGCTTAAAGCCACACTACTAGTGAATGTTATATACTTCTTCATTCAGTCTCTTAGATCTTTAGCAACATATGGCTTGTACTGGTTGTCCCACTATTCAGCTGAGGCCTTTTCCCATTATTAGATTTTTCAAAGGTTCAAGTGCTATAAAAAGTAAATCAAGAAATTTTTGATAATCTAAAATGAAATACAGAAGAATTGTAGGATTGTCATTTTTTCACATTTATAAATACAAAGTTGATGATGTAAAATGGTTGGAATATAGATCTTGGCAGTGAACTTAAGTAGTTGTGTGGCTAGATGTTATTTAAGAGACAGTTCCAATGGGGTGAAGCAAACCCAGAACACATCTTGCCTAGAATCACTAGAAAAGACAATAGGGCAAAACCTATCTGAAGGTGAACTCCAGACCTGGTGTTGATTAGTATCAGATTGAACTCAGAGGACTACTTTTCTCTATCATCTTAACAGGAACAACAACAAAAACTCAGGAACAGATAATGACATTGTTTTCACTCTTACCTTTCTGTCTGCTTAACAGCACGAAGCATACGCCTTCTAATATATAACATTGCATATATAATGTAAGGTATGTATCACATATTATAAAAATTTTTGACATTACATAGTTAAATACCTTAACTATTTTAAATAACTAAGAATGTGAGATGATAATATATAAATGTATATGTTATGGTTTGTGTCTAGTTGCCTCCCCAAAGCCTCATGCAGTCATGGGATGACTTCTGGAGTTTGTCATTGATTCTTGATCCAATGTTGGGATTATGGGTGTGAATGGCCTGGGGCAGATACTCTGTATTGCAATATAAGAGAGACAGACTTGTTTTCTGTTGCCATTGTTGCTGCCACTCCCTTTGCTCTCTGCTCTTTGCTGCTATCATGAACTGCTGTTCTCTACCATGTTCCACTCTGCGTCGGGGCCAGCTGTGTATGAACTGAAACCTCCACTAACTGTGAGCTGAATGAAACTTTCATTCCCTAATTTTGAGTGTTGGGTTTGGTCTCAGCAACAAGAGAAGTATAACTGACATAATGAATAAAATATTTTATATTGAATGATATATGCAAGGAGTATCTACCTACAGAAAGAGAGAGAGAGAGAGAGAGAGAGAGAAATAGAGAAGTAGAAAATGTGTATTTCTTTCTTCTTCACTGTATTTCAATTATCTTCTTACTAAAAATGAGTGTCCAAATTCCAGTTCTTTAATGTCTGAGCTTTTTTCTGTACACTCACTCTTTTGATGGTATCATCTATCCCTAATTCATAAAGTACTATGCATAATGTAATTTTATTCTATCTATGTACCAAACTGTATTTATTTATTATTTATTTGACATAGTCTCACTAGGCATCTCAGACTTGTAGTCATCCTCCTGTTTTCAGTCTCCCCAGTGCTGGGATTACAGGAGTGAGCCACCAGGCCCAGACTCAGTTTCTGGCTGAGTGTGCCAGGGTGCGGGGCTGTCATACCATGTGGTGTCTGGGGATCAAACCCTGGCCCCTGAGCTTGCCTAAGGAGGACCTTGGTCTGCTGACCTATCTCTCCAGACCCAATATTTATTTCTTATATGCAAATAAACTTAAACTTTCTTAACCAGAATATTTATTTCCATGTAATATATTATTCCCACATTTTTTATATTAGAAAACATAATTTCTAGCTTTCAAATAATAAATCCAAAACAATAGTTTCAGTTTTCACACAATTATTTTGTACTAGCCCATTGATGAATCAGAAAATCTTATTGAATTTGTCTTTGATATATATTAAACCTATGCCACTTGTCATTTTATTCACCCTATTCCATCTATGACTTGTATCTTCCACGTGAAGGCTTGCTATTGTTGCGTCCATATCTTTGTTTTCCACTACATTATTCTTGCTACAGAAAACAACCTAAGAAGTATTCTGCAGCAGTACTCTACATACTGCAGAAATGTCTCTCATCACTGAAAAGGAGTCTAAAGCCTCCCAGTGTTCTACACAGCTCTACTCATCCTGTTTCTCTGTCAGGACTCCGAACTCATTAGCTCCTCCAACACTCACTTTAACTATTCTTTCCTGTTTGTTCTGGAAATACACCCCGGCCCATATGCTCTGGCACTTGCTACTGTTGGTGCCTGGAACACTCTCTATACAAAATCCTGCAAATCACCATTCTGATCCTTATTATATCTTAATCAAGTGCCGCATAAGAGAAAACTTTTCTTATCATCATCAGTTAAAATGAAACTCTCCCCATAGGCTCTAATTTCCCCAAATTATCTGAATTTTCTGTATACAATAACTACACATACCCACTGACCCCCACATTCACTGTATTTTCTTTTTTTACCAAAACTACTAGAATTGACCATAACATTTATACTTATTTGTTCACTGTTATTTTTAATCCCTCAAGTCATTGAATGATGCTAGTAGGTACTTAATAATTTTTTTAAATATGAATGTTATTAATTTTAAAAATTAAGTAGATTATACTGTCATGATATTCTCTATTGGAAAATATCTTTGTTCATCAATAATTCCAAGAATATTTGCCCCATTTTGTTATAATTACAATGTTTTTAATACATATCTTGAAATCTTTTGTGTAGTGCACCATTGAGAAAAAAGCAGTTAGTATTTCCCAGTCATAACCAGCATATATAGAATTCACTTAGGTAGGTGGTGTCATGAAGCCAGATATGTTTCCATTCAAAATTACTGTTCTTTTTATTGAATTTTCCAAACAAAGTTATGCTCAGAAGGAAATGGAAAGAGCATCTGATACCCATTATTAGTCATTTAACAATTCTGGGAAATAACAACTTTATTCATATTTTCTGTTAGTATTCTGAAAGTGGTCCTGACAATGCAGCCATGGAGAGATTGGTTTTGATTATGTCTGTTGCCTTTCATTTGTAAGTGAACTAGACAATGCACCTGTGTAACTTTATGTATTAATTGGATCGACAGGATATCTTTGAAACCAAGTGCAATGCTGCTATAAGTTGAAGATTCCATGGGAAGTAGCCTAACCTCTTTTCTTCAAAACAATGAGATTCAATACTTATGTTTCTGTTCCAAAAATTTAGTAGCTTTGCACTTTAAATGTTGGTCCTTGTATTAGATTTGAACCACATTTTTAGTAGTAAAATCATCTTTACAAAGAAATATATATGCCACCTAAATTCTAAATTAGAATACTTCACAGAAAATGATAAACTTACAAATTTAATAAGAATCTTAGGCTACAAATGTCTTAAAAATAACATAGCAGTAGAATCAAGGACACTCTATATGATAAAAGACAAGAAAACAAAAAATTGATTCAATTTTTATGTATTTCATATTTATATGAATCTCTTCCTCATATGTTCTGCTTTGCATTTTTCTTTCCTGTATCAAATGTGAATGGTTCTGAATCACTAATTTTAATTTAATTACTTGTATAGTTTTGCTTTTGTAACCTTTTGGATTTCTGAATCTTTATTGTGTGTGTGTGTTTGTGTGTGTGTGTGTTGTGTGTCTTTGTTTGTTTTTTGTGGTACTGGGAATTGAATTCAGGACCCTGTGCTTAACAGACAAGCACTTATTCTACTGAACTATCTCCCCTACCCCTTTATTGAGTCTTATGACATGACACATTTTTATTATTTCATGTTAATGATTGCAATTTTTTAAAAAAATTCTGGAGTGGAGTCCATTCCAACAATTAAAATAAAAGCATTGCCAGGGGTGAGAAATTATAAAAGCAACATTCTGGTGTGCTCTAAATGAAAATTATTTTCAATTATTAAAATTTCAGAAAAACTCTGCTATTTGCATTACCATATTTACTTGCATGAGAAAAATTAATACAGCTACTCTTCGTAATTATAGCTTTGAATTCTTACTTGCCTAATGCAGATGGTGATTAATATATAAGCTATTAAGAAAACAGTTTTTAAACAAATAGATTTTGGAAGACTTAGAAAAATCTTAGGGAAGAATGAGGAGACTTGAAGACTTCACAAAAATCACAACACCTACAAAGGGATTGTTATTAAATTTTTATGTGAGTGACATATCATTACTTTAACTTTTAAAGAAAGTTCTTATAACAAAGTCTAATTTCCTGAACTTCTAAGGCCAAGAATGATCCTTTCTTTCATCAATTTTTCAATTTCCTTTAAGAGTCATACAATCAAGTATTTCATAGTGACCAATTTAATTAATGTCATACATACTTTCAGTCTTCTTCTAGATGTCAATCTTTAGCACAAATTAACTGGCCTTCTTGAACATAATTGTAATTTTTAGTTTCAGTACCTAAATAGCTATGAACATTGGACTATTCTATTGCTACAATTATATGTGATAAATAATAGTAGAATACTTGTTTCTGTTACTCTTCTCTCATTGCTGGAACAAAATGCCCAATACCCAAAATTAAGGAAGGAGAAGTCTATATAGCTCACAGTTAGTGGAAGTTTCAGTGTATATTTGGCTGACTTCAAGGCAGAGAGTTAAGTGGCACAGAGCAACCATTCTTGGTGGTGGCAAAGAACAAGCGATCAAAGGAAAAAGCAGTAGCTTTGGCTTCTAGCAAGCCTCTCTCCCCTCCTCACATTGTAGTGCAGATTAAGCACACCAGATTCAGGATGTAGCACTCACACCTGCAATCCCAGCATTGGATGAAGAATCAATCACAAATGCCAGAAACTGCCTCACGACTGCATGATGTTTTGGGTGGAAACCTAGATATAAGCCATGACTTTTATTCTTGGATCCCCAAAGACTCATGTACATTGCACTGTGCAAAGGGCATTATAGTCCATTTCTAAGAGTTGCCAAAGTCCTAACAGTATCAGCATTGCTGAAAAGTCCAAGTCCCAAGTTTCCTTCAAGATGTAAGGTAAACTGCCCCTATATAAATGAAAAGGTAAAACTTCCAACATTCAATAACACAAGATAAATACTGCCATTTCAAATGGTACACATGGCAAGATTTCAAGCATTGAGACCAAAGCAAGTCCAAAATCCAGAAGGACAAACATTAAATCCTGTAGTTGGATGTAGAGCACCCAAAGTAATCTGTGGCAAACTGTGAGTTCCATGTGATCCCACATCTATGGCTCTGCTGCTGGTAGCTCCTGTGACTTCTCTCTTAGGCTTGCTTTGCTTCCACATTGCAGTTTTTCTCAGTTGATGCACATTGTTGGTTTATCCAAACTTCTGGAGTTTCCACTGAATAATCTTCTCACTCACAGGTTTATGCACTGCTCTCATAGAAGCACACTGCCTGGCCTCCCAGGCCCTCTGAAATCTAGGTGGAAGATTTCTTAACCTAAGAACTCCTGATTTCTGCAAGCACATAAAACCAATGTTCTGTGGATGATGCCAAGGCCTCCTGCCAGCTGGAGCAGTAACCAGGCTTTCTTCTCTCTTGGCTGTAGGACTCTAGCTCCTGGACCACTGAGCACTCTTAAACTAATTCTGAGGACCAAATTCTCTATGCTGGTGCCATTCTGGAACTCGGTGTGGCTACTGCTGCCATTCTGGAACGTGGCACTGCAGCTTTCCACTCAAGATAAAGTCCCTCACCATTGAAATTCTAAAGCTGCAAAGGGTGGAGACCTGCTGCCTCCTGTGATGCCCTCAGGCCATTCTTTCCTTCTCTTGTTCCTTCCCAGCAATGGAAAGACCTTCTCAGCTCTATCTTTGCATTCCACAGCTTTACTGGGGCTTCATTTCTGGACAGCCTCACATTTTAAAGCATCCTGCTGGGTTCTTTGCTCTTGATTCTCAACATAAATCTGACTAAATGTTACCCAAAATAAGCATGCATTGTCTCAACATTCAACTGCTTTGAAATATCTTTTGCTGAATTTGTTTCCCATACTTAGTCTCGGGCAAAGTCTCTGGACATAAGCAAAATGCAGACAAACTTTCTGCCAAGTCATAACATACATCATCTGGAGTCCAACAACCCATGCAGCCCTTCTTCCCAGAAGAACCTTCCCCAGCCTGGTCTTTACAGACAGGATTTCTATCCACCTTTTTCTGGTCTTCTGAGCTCTGACCAGAATTTCCCATACAGAACAGCCATAGCTGTCCCAGCATTTCTCTTATAGGTGACATCTCCAAACCTTTCCTGTATCTTCCCATAATCCATTCCCAAAAGCTTTTAATCTATATGGTCAAGTAGTGACAGCAATGACCCCACTTCTCTGGTACCAAATTCTGTCTCAGTTACTCTTCTTTCATTTCTGGGACAAAATACCCAAAACCCCAAATTAAGGAAGGAAAAGTTTACTTAGCTCACAGTTAGTAGAAATTTCTGTCTATACTCATCTGGCTACAAGACAGAGTGGCACATGGCACAGAGCAGTCATTCCCAAGGCTGTGAAGAGCATGAGAACAAAGGAAGAAACAGTGGATTCAGCTGTTAGCAAGTCTCTCTTGCCTCTTCACCTTGTAATGCAGATTACCTGCCCCCAGGCCCAGGTGTAGCATTCACACCTGCAATCCCAGCATTGGCTCAAGGAGCAATCTTGTACTCCAGAAGCTGCTCTAAAACTGTGTGAGCCTTTGAGAGGACACCATTAACAATATTCAGTGTTGAAGGAAAATTAGAATTTTACAAGTACAAAGATTCTGCATCAGATATTCGTTAAAATGTTTTACAACTGGTAGTATTGCCTTTCTTTGATAGAATATTGACTCATTAATTGGTTTCAAAAACACTGCATTTCCAATCATGTTAAGAAGGGCTGGGGAGATAGCTCAGTAGAATAAGCTCCTGCCTGGCAAGTGCAGGGTCTTGAGTTCAATCTCTGTTATTGGAAAAAAAATCTCCTTCCAATCATTTTAAGATAACTGGAGAAGCTTAAACTTAATGAAGAAATTGTAAAGATACCTGTTTTTATTAAAATGCAAGTTACTCTCCAGAATTTTCATTTTAGAAAAGTTTCAAATACTAAAAAGGGTATGCTTACTCTGATAGTATACTTCAGGGATTTTTTAAAATTTGTGTGTGGGGGGGGGTGTTTGTTGCTACTGTTTTTTTCTGCTGCTTTAATTAAGAGATTTCATAGGATTCAAGTAAACTGCTTGTATCCCTAACATTACCACAAATCTTGTATTTACTCAATAGGTCATTCTGAGGAACACAGACAGGCCTCTTTAGCTGCTGTGTGCATCAGTGTAGCTGCACTCTTCTCTCTCTGTGATGATACAGAGCTGCCCACAGGCATTGCACCCATCACACGCACATGTGTATTTATCGGTGTGTTTAGAAGTATGCTGGAATATGTATCCTTAAATTATGGGCTGAATTGTATCCCTCATCTTCAAGTCATCTATGCACTGTTAATTATAATGATGAGAATGTATTTGGATAAGTCCTTATAAGAGAAGGTGTTGAAAAGGAAATTTTTATAGTAAACTATAAAAATTGTCATGACTCTCATAAAAAAATACTTTCTAGAAACTTAATTTTGACATTTTGGATCTCAGAACATCAGGAAAAAAAGTATCTGTTATTTAATTTGCCCATTCAGGGCAAGTCAAAATCTCTAGTAAGCTAATATAATTCATGTGGGGGGCATATTCTGAGTATTTTTTTATAGTGCTTTTAATGAATATGTAGGATTCCAGTTACTGAATAAAGTATATCAAGTTTTTCTTTCTTATTAAAATATAATAGTAATAAACATGAATGAGGGCTGGTGAGATAGCTCATGAGATTAAGTGCCTGCTTAGACAAGCTTGGGGAGTGGGGTTCAGTCCTCAGCACCACATGCTGTACTGGCCCACCATTGGGCCTGCTGAGTTGGCAACGGAGTCTGAGTGTGGTTGTGCATGCCTGTAATCCCATCACTGAGGACGCTGAAAACAGAAGATCACTGTGAGTCAGAGCTGCATAGTGAAACCCTGTACCAAATACATTAATAGGAAAAAGAATGAATTTATGATCAAATACGTGAATATTTTTGACCAGTTCTTAGAATGATAAATTATTAGCATTTTATATTTTTATATTTTACAAATACTGATATCTATAATTTAATAGCCCTTAGCAATACTGTTCCAGATCTTACTCCATGTTTCTCAATGAGAGTGTGTGCTTCTCCATATTCTTTTAGACCTGAGCACTTTTATTTCATTACTTCTATATACACTTGATTGTTTAAACTTGGGAAATAATCATTTCTAATTCAGTTACTGGTTATTACTATAAATTCCCTATTGTTATGATTTTTGTCTTTATCCCAAATAGGTTTTTATCGATGACATCCAAAATCTTCTTACCTCCCCATAATTGGTAATGGAAACTTCAGTAATGTGAGGTATAGAATCAAGATTATATTAAGAATTTAGAAATTATATTTACCTCTTGTCTATCTGTATTATGTGACCAGATATGTCCCAATTCCAAATCAGATTCAGAGAAACATTTCTGTAGATATTTTTATAGTTAATACTCATAAAATTATTAGTTATTATTGCTTTCTATAATTGAACATGACATGTATATTATCAACAGCATCCATATTTATCAACAAAAGCATAAGGAGGGATGGATATTGTCTTTTGCTAGATCTATCAGTTACTTGGTGCTTGATTTCCGATAAAATCTGAAAGTGTGCATATTTAAATTAGTCTAGTCTTGTTCACATGGAGTACCACCTTTACGAAAAATCTTTTGTTACCCTATTCTCTGTTTTGAATCCCAAAGCCCTCTTTATCATAGTTCCTTGTACAATTTTAGAACTCTTACGATCCTTTTAGCAAATTGTCTTGTAGTATAGAATGGCCAGCTTTGGTTATCAACTAATAATGCTGACTAAAACCAATGGCTGCTGAGGCAGCAATTTCAGTAGTCAGGGAATTGCATATTAAATGTGCCAATCTCTAGTTGGTTGACTTGTGGGTTAAGATATAGATGGCATGCATACCTACAGTCCCTAGGAACTTGCAGGGAGGTTGAAAGGGGACATGGTGAGATGCCAAGTAAAGACATCTCCTACTCTATAATTTTGTCTAAGTCTATCTTAAATATATAAACCAAGCAGAAATATTTGAACAAATTGAACACAAGGGACAGAAAAAGCTGGCTAAAGTCAGAAACAGATGGGACTCTGACATGATCTCAAGTGGGGTTGTGTACCAAAGTTCAGTAGCCCACTGGGCAGATTTCCAAACAGTAGGCAGATTAGTCTATCCTTTATCATTAAGCCTAATTAAGTTGTCCTTTTATGTTAGTCCAGTGTAGGGAAAATTAAGTGGACGTAGCAAATAAATTTTATTTAACCCAAGGACACATGCTACAAGTATTTTATGAATCATATAATTTGTGGAAATTATAGCATTAGTGGTTTATTTGAATCTTTGAGTAAATTTTAATTCCAAAATGCTTAGGTTCTAGACAAAGTACAACACAAAAACAATGCCACATTTTTGTTTTGTTTTGTTTTGTTTTGTTTGGTTTGGTTTGGTTTGGTTTGGTTTTGGTTTTGGTAGTGGGGCTGGAACTCAGGACCTTATACTTGCCAGGTAGGCCCTTATACTGCTGAGCCATAAAATAGCCCAATGATGCTATTTTTTTAAAAAAATATTACTAAAGTGTACTTTAACAAATTTCCACAAATTTATGAACTAAGAAATCAATTACAAAAAGTAGAAGTTTCTATCATAAACATGGTTTCATTTACCAGTGAAGAACCAAGTTATTCTTTCCCTAAAAAAGTTTTCTCATACTTACTTTTTCATTTTCTCTACCTGTTTGACTCTGATTAAATTAAAAATTTTACATGCATAATAATAGGATTAATGTTACATCTTATACTTTTTAACCTGCACATATCTAGATTTTCTACCATTTATTCATAGAATGAATTTATTAAATTTTTTTTCTATGCAAACTAAATGCATACATGTATGAATCTTGCAAGATGAACTATTTTCCACATACTGTGTTTCATCTTTGAGGAAAAAAAATTCAAATGTTTCTGATGGGATTTATTTGAGATGAATTCCTCATTTTAGAGGTACATAGATTTCTAGGGGCACATATGTTTAGGGCATATAAAAGTTGATTCTCTGAACATGTTCTAGATGTGCAGACTTCTTACCATAGAAAAACAAGCTGTTTATTTCAAGTATTTGTTTTTTTTTACCTGAGAAAATAAATTTGCTTGTATTAGTTATTTAAAATATTTACATCAGTTATATTACTCATTAACTATTAATTGATATTTTCTGGTACATTCAATGAATTGTGAAAAAATATTTTCATGTTCATTTTAAAATGTATTACTCAGGGCCAGTGAGATAGTTCAGTGGTCTGAAGCACCTGCTTAGGCCAGCTTAGGCAGGTGCAGGGACCACTGTTCAATCCCTGGTACCAAATGCTGTGCCAGCTCTGCCCGCAGGGTGGGCTGAGCCAGCCAAAATGTAAATAAATAAATAATGAAATAATGAAATAATGAAATTTATTACTTGGCTAACTTTTCTTTTGTTGCATTTCACATTTTCCTCCTGGACAATTATTTGCAATAAGTAATATATTATAGGAACACAAAAGGAAAAGGTTATAAAGATTATGTATATACACAGAGATTATTTGGACGTAAGAAAGCTTTCTTTAATCTCTATTTATCCTGCCACCTCTTTCTCCTCCTGCTCTCTCTTTCTTTCAAAACATGTACATCCATATATACAAGGACTATTTTAGAAAGCATGTATTTATGGACTTTTGGTAGAATGCTTTACTTTATAGAGGATTTAAGCTTTTTATGCTCATATTTCATTCTTTCGTAAAAGGTGTGAAATATGTTTGGGCATTTTCTTAGGTCTGCATCCATTTTCTTAGGTCATGCAACCTATCACTCAGTGGCTACTTACAGCAGGGCTACACTGAATTCAAATGCCTGCTGGAATACTGTTTGGCATCTATTTGTTGGCCCTTGACCATCGTTATTAATCAGCAGACCTTGCTAACTGAAGGGCACACGGTATCTGCTGTGAAACACTTTTGTAAAAAGATGATTTACAGGAAAAAATTACAGTGTGCTTCTAGAGTTAGTGGCCTTGCTATTCATCAGCAAGTTCATAATACTGCTTTGACAAATTATTTTCTGCAATGAAATTTTGGTAGTGACCATTTTAAGTTAATTAATTTTCAAAAATGATAAGAAAATGATATTTTATTATAGTATGCCTTAATCTTTTTCACACTTTCTCAGGATTGTCAAATGAAAGAAATTATTGTTAGACAGTATGAGTTATTCAGATTTTAAGAAGATAATTAGTTGAATTAATTGATTTAAAATCAAGATTTATATATCTTAGAAGATAATGATTTCAAATGAAATAATATCATTAAATGGATACTATCTAAAGGGTGATGTAGTTTATCATCATCACCCTGATCTTTCTGAACAAACTAAAGAAAAAATTATACTAGATTGATATTTTTTTC
The DNA here is from genome assembly GCA_002564285.1 of Tympanoctomys barrerae. Classification (NCBI taxonomy): domain Eukaryota; kingdom Metazoa; phylum Chordata; class Mammalia; order Rodentia; family Octodontidae; genus Tympanoctomys; species Tympanoctomys barrerae. Next base: position 8,061 of record NDGN011405026.1, on the reverse strand, counting down.
TTCTTTTTAGAGCTCTAAGTATTGAATTCAGGATCTTCTCACTGAGCTATATTCCTAGGTCTTTTTTTATTTTTTTAAATTTTAAGATAGGTTGTCTCTATGTTCCTACGTTGTCCTTGCTTTGCTTGAACTTAATGTCCTTCTGCCTCAGTATCTCAGAATGCTGGGATCACAGGTGTGCACCACCATGCCCAGCTCTAGAGCCTTCTGATCTGAATCCTTTTTTATAATTATAGGTAAATGCATAAATAATCTCATCACACCAGCACAAACACAAATAATAACCACATTTACAGTGCATGTGTGTATGATAAAATTACAACTGAATCTCTCTGTATATATATATATATATATTCAGTTGTAAATATATGTATGTAATACTCCTTTGATGCTTGATATTATTTCTGTGAAATATGTTAGGTTAAGTTAAAGGTGCAGAGTAATACTCTGTTCATTCTCTTCCAAGTGCAGAATCAATAAAGAAAAGTCAAGATAAATTATGCATCATCCCATCTTAAATTTTACTTAAATATTATGAAAATAACACAGGAAGTATCAGAGGATCATTATTAAATTTCTAAGTCTCTTACCTCTAACAATGGTGTTAAATTTACTCAGATTGGTTGTTTCATTCTTTTAGATAATTATTTTATTTTTCTCAACTGAAAACTTTGAATGTCTTTTAAAAAGAACAATTAATCTCATAATAAACTGTTATCTTTTTTGCCAACACTTTATTCATATGTTATTTACCTCATCTCATTTTGATTTGCTATGGCTTTTTATTGCAGGTATCATTACTGTAGTTCCTGGTAGTGCAGGAGGACACTGAGCACATGAAAACTTGCACATAGCTAAGCTGCAATATTTTATGCAACTTACAGAATTGAAACACCTTCTAAACCTGAAACCATGTCAGCATTGATTCATCTACTGATAAGATGGAGTATGAAAGAATTGAAATAAGAAAATCTAAACTTAATCTATTTTCTTTTATATCTCAAAAAGTTTTATTTTCCAAAAAACTGAATATAATTATGTCCCTCTCTATAGTGGAAATGTTTGGTACTAAATACCAAGCTTCAAAATGGAAAATGCTATTACATTAATAAGACCTTCCACATTTTCCTTGATATGATAAGAGCAATCTTCTAAAAGACTAAGTAAAATTATAATTTGCTACTGACAAACTGTGCTAGAAGTTGTAAAAAAGTATTTTAAAATTTCATTTATCATTCAACACAAATAAATAACATGCTATTTGGAAGAATTATTAAGAAATTTCATTTTTGTATGATAATTTCATCAATAAACTGTCAACATTAAACATGAAATTTTAGAATTTTGAATAATTTCTAACACATATAGATATATGAAACACTACAATGTTTAAACAAGATTATGCTTTTAGAAATATTTTCAAGGAGAGCTGACAAAGAATCTTCTTGGAGTTTTTTGGGGGTCTTCTATGTAGAGTATCTTAACTCAAAATAAAATTGAGAGAATAAATTTCAAAGGCCATGAAATGGAACACACACACACACACACACACAAAAAAAAAGCAGAGGTAACTATTGCAGTTGCTAACAACATCAAATTCAAACAAGGAATGATTAAAATAAATAAAGAAGATCCCTACATACTTTTTAGGGAAAAACTGCAAGAGGAAAATATATCAATCATAAATATATTTGCACCCAATGTAGGAGCTCCCAACTACATGAGAAAAACTTTTAACAGACATGAAATATCAAAATGAGCATTAACAGATTTTAACAGGAGAATTTTACACCCCACCATCATAAACAGAAAGGTTAACTAGGCAAAAAATTAGTAAAGAAATAACAAAACTAAACCAAGCTTGTGAAGAAATGGACTTAGTAGATCTTTATAGATTGTTTCACTCAGCAATAAGAGAATACACATTCTTCTCACATGCACATGGGAGGTTCTCCAAAATAGACCATATATTAACACATAGAGCAGGCTCAAGTAATTGCAAAGGAGCTGAAATTTTTCCATGCATATTATCTGATCATAGTACAGTGAAACTGGAAATTAGTGATAAAGGAAACAGCAAAACTCCCATAAACACATGGAAATTAAATAACACCCTCCAGAACAATCAGTGGGTCACAGATGAAATTAAAGAATCAATGAAAAAATATTTACAATCAAATAAAAGTGAAGATGAAACTTACCAGAACCTAGGGGATGTAAAGAATGCTGTCTTAAGAGGGAAATTCATTGTGATAAATTTTCACATCACGAAAACAGTTAGTCCAAGTAAATAATCCTATGCTGAACCTCAAGTCTTAGTAAAAGAAGGGCAAGTCAAGCCCAAAGCCCAAAGGAGGTAGGAAATTATGAAGATCAGGAAAGAAAGTAATGCAATTGAGATAAAGAAAACAATACAAACAGTTTTTTCTTTGAAAGAATAAATAAAATTAATAAGCCTGTAGCCAATATTATCAAAGAAAGGAAAGAAAAATTTAGATTCATGCCATAAGGAATGAAAAGGATGGAATTACTGCAGATCCTGTACAAATTCAGAAAGTCATCACCTGACTCCAAAATGTTAATTCTCACATGATTGAAGACACAGAACACTTCCTTGGCAAGTGCAAGGGCCTGAGTTCAATCCCCGTTCTGCAAAAAACAAAACAAAACAAAACAAAACAAAAAACAGAACAAATGGACAGATTCCTAGATACATATAAACTAACAACACTCATTCAAAAAGTTATAAAAATTCTGAATCCACAAAATATTAATTGAAGTCTACAATAAATTTAGAGATGATTTAATGCTAGCTTGTCTCAAACTCTTCAATGAAATGGAAAGGGAAACAATTCTCCCAAAGTCCTTCCTGGAGGCAAGCTTTACTCTGACACAAAAAAACAAAGAAAACCCCAACTGAAAAAGAGAACTACAGGCCAATCTCCCTAATGAGCAAAGATGCAAAAATCCTCAATTAAATATAAGCAAACATAATACAGCAAATTATCAAGAAGATCATACTTCGTGACAAAGTGGGATTCATCTGTGGAATTTAGGGATGGTCTCACATATTCAAATCCACATGAACAGAGCCAAAAACAACAACAACAACAATAACAAAAATCACATGATCATTTCAGTAGAAGCAGGAAAAGCTTTAAACAAATCTAAAACTCATTTATTATAAAAACACTATAAATTTCAGAACAGATAGGCTTTGCATCAAATTTACAAAAATCATCTATGGCAATCACAAACCAACATCATACTAAGTGGACAAAAAACTGTACACATTCACTTTAAAAAAACAGCAAAGAATAATGATTGGAAAGAAAAAATGAAATTATTATTATTTGTAGATGACTCGCTATACTGTTTTACCACTCTTTGGATTGCCTTTTCACTTTGTTTGTGATTTCTTTTGATGTACAAAGCTTTTCTTTTTTTCCTGTATTTTTTAGGGAAGCGTCTAACAGGGTGTTTAGGGTCTCACTACTAGATTGGACTCATAGTGATTTTCCTGTTTACAGCTTCCCAAGTGTTGGAATTACAGGCATACACCACCATGCCCAGTCTCAATCGCAGTCTCAGCATGCACCAGGGGTGGGGCCGGCATGGCAGACCTGGGGATCAAAACTCCTGCTTTAATCTGCTGAGCTATTTGGCTCGCCTTCAAAAGCTTTTCAATACGATGATAACTCCTTTGTTTCTTTGAAGTATTTTCTGTGCAGTATACTTTTGTTCAAGAAGTCTCTGCCTACTCATATGTCTTCAAGATTTTTACCTACTTTATCTTCCATAAGATTTAGTATTTTTGTTTTAATATTTGGATTTTGATCTATCTTGGCTTTAGTTTAGTGCATAGTATAGACATGGGTCTAATTTTAGCCTCCAGCAATTGGAAAGCCAATTTTTCCTGCACCCTTTATTAAAGAGGCTTTTTCTCATGGAATATGTTAGGCCTCTTTGTCAAATACCAGATGGATGTGTGTGTTTTAATTTGTGTCTACATTTTCTAATCTGTTGTATTGATCCTTAGTTCTTTCTTTTTCTCAGTACCAAGCTGAATGCTTCACAGTAGCTTTGTAATGTAGTTTCAAGTCAGTGATTGTATTGTCCTCTGACTTGCTTTTGTTGACTAAAGTTGCTTTTGCTCTTTTAGGTTGAGTCCCAAGTGAATTTCAGAAATATTTTTTGTCCTCCGAAGTATGACAATGTAAATTTTGATTCAGATTGCATTAAACCTGTATGACAGCTTGGGGAGTTAGGCATCTTCACAGTCATGCTTCCTCCTATTCATAAGCAAGTCATGTAGTTGCATTATCTATTGCTTTTATCTCCTTTTTTCAGATTAGTATAATTTTCAATATACAGATCTCTTAATTATTTTTTAGATTGATTTCTAAATATTTCTTTTTGTATACTACTGTGATAGATGATGTAGACATAATTCCTCTCAGTAAACATTTTGCTTTTGTACAAGAATTCTATTGATTTTTGTACAGCTAAAGAACTTATAAATAGTTTAAAAACTATTATAGGTGTAATTATATTTTATTATACCTATGTATTATTATTATTGATTGTAATAGAATTTGAGCCTAAGCCCTTCTCAATGACTTTATCCTCATTCTATTTCAGTTTTTCATTTTGAGACAAGATCCTGCTAATTCAGTAATTTATTTTGGCTGTGTTTGAACCTGTGTCCTCCTGTATCAGCTTCATAAAGTTTGAAATCATAGTCATGAACTGATAAACCAGAAAAAATGTACTTTAAAAGTAATTTTGATTTAACTTGGGATTAGAGCTGATATTTTACTTCAGAAATATTCTCCTTCATTTTTGTAACAATAATTGTAGAATATTTAGATTTTGAACAACCAAGCTATTAAAATGAATATAATGCACTTTCTTTTTTCAAGAATGTAATGGCTTAATTGAGAATATGAATAAATAGGAGATTTAATACTTTTATTCACATATTATTTAGTACATAATAAGAAATCAACAATTCCATATTGAATAAAGAAAGAGTAATGAGTATAGCATAATTTAATGCTATTGAATAACAGAGTTTTATTAATAATACCAATAACAACAACAATAATAACTTTAATAACAAGGATAGCAGCTGTTATTCAAGAAGTATTATTACAAGACATTGTGTTGAGCACTTGTGTGGCTTAATTGAGCACTTATAGCAGCTTTATTAAGTAAGAATAGGAACAGTTACATAATTTGCAAAGCTCAGTACAAAATGAAAATGTAGGACTCTTTATTCAAAAAACTATTAATAATTTCAAGATGGCAATAGGCAAACAAATGTTAGTAGAAGTGGGAGACATGCATGAATGTGGGACAGAGTGCAGCTGCTGAGCCACATGTACACGGTCACGTGAGAACTGGAAAGATCTTCCACCTTTCAGTCCAAGAACAGAAGTACACATTTGTTTGCGTTTTTGTCATATGTTTTTCTAAATGTTTGCACAGCACTACTCTATGTGGGTGTTTCAGCTATAATGTGAGAAAAATAATTTAAATGGACAAAGTCAGACTGACAGAACAAATCAGAAGCTGTTACTGGGTATGGTGGCACACACCTATAATCACAGCACTCTGGGACGATGGCTACGAGCATGAGATCAGCCTGGGGGCTACAAGATATGCACAAGGCCAGCCTGAACTGCTTAGTGAGACACTGTCTCAAAAAACAATAAAGAAGCTGCTTTATTAATCTAAACTTCATTAGATTTTATCAAAAGTTGTTACGATCATAAGGCTAATATTAAAGATGTTCTTTATTCATATTCAACTTTGAGATTATTAAAACTCAAACTCCACTTTTCCAACTCTGTTCTATGACATTTTATGTACATTATGCTAACCCTAAATTATCTAATAATTTTTATCTATCTGTTTAGAATTATAATAATTTTCAAAGCTATGAAAATAAAATTACTGATTATTTGACTTTAATTGGAAGGTAAAATACAAAGGTAAAGAGTAGCAAACTGTTTATCAGGATCTGACAAGGATATGAGTGTGTAGTACAAGAAAAAAGATGGTTACTTGGGATAGAAAGGTGCAAAGAAGAGAAATGAATTGTAAGGTTCTACAGCATGGTAGATGATTGTCTGTGACAACAATTAACTGCCTTTTATAAAATGACTTGTGGAGAAGATTTTGAATGCACCTAATATGAAGAATAATATCTAAAGTGGTATATGTACTAATTACCTGATCAAAATGTATTTATTGAAATGTCATGTACTATAAATATATAGAATTTTATGGGTCAGTAAAAGTGATTAACACAATAGTTACAATAGATATATAGCTACTATCTCTTAATTCAATGAGTAGAAAAAGTTGTTCTAATAGTGTTTGTGGACAGGATATCATGTCTGTATGTTGTACAATGAATAACTACTAAGAAGAAAACAATATACAATATATTAATTATTGAAACTGTCCTATGAATCAGTTTTGAAACTGTCTCATTGCTATTTGTTTCTCAATAAAATTATTTTTAAAAACAATTAACATATATTAAAAATATCAAAATGGCTATCAGTAGTGGGACATCTGAGTCGTGTTTCAAAATCGATATATAACATCAATATCATGCTTTTGACATTGATATTTCAGCCTGGATTTCCTGTTCATGTAAAACCAGTCTGTCTCATCAAGTTACATATCATAGAAAAATAATATTGGTACAAGTACCTAAATGTCACTTGTTTCTAACAAGAGTTTAACAATGCGTTTGAAAACATTGCATAAAAGTAGCAATTTGGTTCAGAAGTCCACAAAATAAAGAAAAAACGTACACAAACTTCTGAAAAGAAAGTTGAACAATCAAGATAACACTACTTTTGAGGCTCAGCTGTCACTGTCTTATCTCTTGCTCCAACTTACTGTTACTACTTTAGTTTATTTTTCTTTCCTATATTGCATTTGATTTGTACATAATTTTCTTACTGTCAGCCTTCATTTTCTTCTCACTATTCACCAGATTGCAATTAGAATGATCTTTAAAGTTAGAGCTTCAAAACTGGTTAAATTACTCAGAGAGGAAACGGTTTCATGTAACATATGGTGATTACCAAATGTGAATGTTTAGCTTAAGTAAAGGGGACAAGTTGGAAAATAAGTTTAGAGATAAGACTATGAAAACTTAAATGATTTTTAAACAAATTGGAATTCACTGTGGGAGAAATTAGTTGATTAAACATGTCAGAAGAGAGATTAGGTAGAAAAGAATAGTCAAAGAAGGCCAAAGAGTTTGTACCACTGTACAGTTAATTTTTTATTAAATTTAATTATTTTATTATTTAATTTTGGAAAGTAAAGCACAAAAGCAAGAACAAAATCAAATGCAATGACAGAAACATAATACATAATAATACATATGTTATAGATTTTCAGAACAAGAATAGCTGATTAACAATGGTTGATATATTACTTATTTTTATCATCAAATCTGTTGGTCTGATTAACAGATAAGTTATGTAAAATTGGACATATGATTGCTTGTTTTTCCTTAAATTTTTGTTCTTGTCCCTCTTTTTTTTTCTCTTTTGTTTTTTAAAAATTTATTCCTAAGAGAGTATAGTAATAATTGATATGACATTTTAAAGGGTATACATTTAGAAGACTAAGATGACAAGTATTTATGCGTGATTTTTATATTACTATCCTTGATGTAGTTGCCTAGATTACATATATCAGCATACTGTTAGTCAAGGTGAAAATTCTACACATTAACTGATATTTTTAAAAATTGATGAAAAATTTAGTACAATCACCTCATCCATCTTGTATATATACTTGCATATATTTACTCCTGCCTTTTTTCCTACCTTTTCTTTCTCTCATCTTTGTTGTTTAATCCTTCAGTTCCATTTCTCTCTCTTTTACCATATCTGTCATAACTTTCAGGCTTTATTTCTTCTTTTGAATTCTTACACTAGGGAGACCATACTATATTTACACATGTGGGTCTGATTTATTTCACATGAGTATAGCCTCCACTTGCATCCACTTACTTATGAATTCTTT
>NDGN011405019.1:0-16050 GCA_002564285.1 Tympanoctomys barrerae | reverse complement strand
TGCATGCCTGTAATCCCAGCGCTGGGGAGGCTGAAAACAGGAGGATCACTATGAATCTGAGCTTTGTAGTGAGACCCTGTAACAGCCAAATTCATTAAAGAGAGAGAGAGAGAGAGAGAGAAAGAGAGAGAGAGAGAGAGAGCAAAGATTGATTTGTCATATGCTTCTGAGAGATCAAGGGAAGAGACCTGCTGAAAAAAAGAGAATGATATGAAATAATGAGGTTACGTACTGCAGCAGACACTGGAGAGCTCTGCCCACGCCCCCTGGCACTCACTTCTGCGTGGAAGCTTCACACTGGGAACACCTGTGCCCATCTGTGGGCCGCTCGTTCTTGGGCAAGCACGGGCAGTCACGTGCACAGCTGCCAATGGCCTCAGAAATGGCCATTAACTAGCAGTAGTCCACGGCACTGATAGGTGTCCAGTCTTGTTCCCTCTGATGGAGTAACTCTGAGGCATGTGCTGCATCTGTGTCACCAGCACAAGAGCCGTATGTGGCTACGAAGCGCCTTGACTGTGACAGGCATTGCCAAATGATGGAACTTTAAATCTGATTTAATTTTAAGTAACTAAAATAAGTTTTTAAATGATACTTGTTTCAATTACTGGGAGACTTTTTAAAAGAGTATTTGGTAAAACCTTGGCCATGTAAACCAACTTTTCTATTATAGATGTAGTGAAATCTAAATTCAAACCAAGATGAGAATTGAGTGTCCAAATCAGGTTGTACATATGAAATACCTGTCTGATTTCAAAGACTGAATAAAAGTAAGTTAGAATAGCTCATGAATAATTTTTGCATTGATTACATATTGAACTGTGATTTGTTGGATTTAATGGGTTAAGTGAAAGTTATTAAAATATATTTATTATATTTTATTAAAATATATTAAAATTATTTTAAAAGTTATTAAAAGTTATTAAAATATATATATATTAAAATTAATGTCACCTATTTTGCTACTTTAAAAAATGTGACTGCTGGAAAATTTAGAAGTGGCAGGGGAGGTAGCTCGCCTGCCTGACAAGCACATGAACCCAGATTCAACCCTTGATACCAAATGCCATGCCGGCCCCAGAACCCTGGGCACCCTGAGCTGGCCACCAAAAGCAGGCACGGTGGCACACACCTATAATCCCAGTGCTGAGGAGGCTGACACAGGAAGATCACTACAAGTGCAAGCTGTATAATGAGAACCTGTACCAAACACATACATACATACATATATACATATCTACATACATACATACATACATACAAGAAAATTTAGAAGTACTATTTTGACTTGCCTGACTTTTTTATTGGATATCTTCTTCTTTTTTATTTATTTTAAAGAGTAAAATAAACCCTACATAAATGTTATAGAATTTCAAAACAAGATAATAGGAAGCTAGCAATGATTATTATATTACGTATTGTTACCTTCAAATTAGTTGCTCAATATACAAGAAATAGATGTACAAAATTGATCAAATAGGACTGGGGATACAACTAAGCAGCACATTGCCTACCTGGCAAGCGAGAGGTCCTGAGTTCAATTATTGGTACCCACCCAAAAAAAAGAAAGAAAAGAAAATTGATTAAACAATATAAGCACAAACATTCCATTTAATGAACGAATAGAAATTAGTATAATTTCTTAGCTGTCATATATATATATATTATTTTCCTTCTCTCCTTTCCTCTATGTCTATTCTTTCCTTTTGAGCAATTTCTTCCCCTTTCACAATATCTATTGTACATAAATAGATCTTATTTACTCTTTGAATTTCTTACACTAGGGACACAAAACCATGTTTACACATGCGAGTCTGATATATTTCACTTATGAATATGGCCTCTAGTTGCATTCATGTACCTGTGAAAACCTTGGTGTATCCTCTTTATAGCTGAGTTGTACTCCATGGCATAAATATTCCACATTTTCTTTTATCCATTCCTCAGTTGGTGGGTCATTAGTTTGTCATAAATGGCTTTTATCAGATTAAGGATGAGACTATCTATTCCTATGTTCTGTAGGGTTTTTGTCATGAACGAGTGTTGGACTTTATCAAAAGCTTTTCTGCACCTGTTGAAATTATCATATGAATTTTGTGTTTGGCTCTGTTGATATGCTGTAGTACAGTTATTGATTTGCATATATTGAACCATTCCTGCTTTCCTGGGATGAATTCCACTTGGCCATTGTGTTTAATCTTCTTAATGAGACCCTGTATTCTGTTTGCTAGTAATTTATTGAGGATTTTTGCACCTATGTTCATTAGAGAGATTGTTCTATAGTTCTCTTGTTTGGTTGGGTCTTTCACAGGCTTTGGTATCAGGGTAATACTTTCTTCCTGGAATGAGTTATGGGGGAATCATGTTCTTTTCAGTTTCATTGAAGAATTTTAGGAGTACTCATATTAGATATTCTCTAAATTTTGTATAGAATTCAGTTGTGAATCCATCAGGACCTAGGCTTTTCTTTGTTAATAGGTTTGTAGGTACATTTTCAGTTTCATTCACTGTTACTGAATTGTGCAGAATTTTTATATCATCTTCATAGAACTTTGGAAATTCATACATTTCTAGGAATCTATTTCTTCTGTGTTTCCATCCCGTGAGAGTGAAGATTTTTGAAGTAGGTATTGATGATCTTCTGAATTTCCACAAAATCTATAATGATTTCATTATTTTCTTTCCTCATTGCAAGAATTTGAGGGGGTTTTTTCTTTCCTTTTTTGATAAGATAGGCTAGGATTTTATCAATTTTATCTTTTTGAAGAACCAACTCTTTAATTCATTAGTTCTGCGTACTGTTTTCTTAGTCTCTATTGTGTTACTTTCTGTTCTGATGTTTATAATTTCATTTCTTCTTTGGGCTTAACTTGCTTTTCGTTTTCTAGATGCTTGGGATGTAGCATTAGGTTGTTTCTTTGTGCTCCTTCTGTTTTCCTGATGTGAGATTCACTGCTATAAGTTTTCCTCTTAATACTGCTTTCACTGAATTCCACAGGATCTGATAAGTTGTATTTGCATTTTTATTTAATCATAGATATTATTTAATTTCTTCTTTAATTTCATCTGTAATCCATTGGTTGTTCAGGAAGTTGTTATTTAATTTCCATGTGTGTATGGAGTTTTTTTGTTTCTTTTTTTATTTTCAATGCCACTGCACTATGGTCAGATAGTATGCAAGGGATAATTTCAGCTCCTTTGCACACTAAGCACATTCTATGCACTAATATGTGGTGTATTTTAGAGAACATCCCATGGGCAGCTGAGGAGAATGTGTATTCTGATGTCATTGGGTGGAACACTCTGTAAACACCTAGTAAGTCTATTTGTTCACTGGTTTGGCTCAATTCTGTTATTTCTTTGTTGACTTGTTGTCTAGCTGATTTCTTTGTGACAACAGGGTAGGGTATTAAGGCCTCCCATTACAATTGTATCAATGTCAATTTGATTTTTCCTGTCTAATATTTGTCTTATATAGCATGTTCCCATACTTGGTGCATACCTATTTATGATTACTATCTCTTCTTGAAATTTTTTCCCCTAACAAGTATGCAGTGACCTTCTTTATCGCTTTTGATCACTCTTGTTTTGAAGTTCACATTGTCTGAAAAAAAGTATAGCTACCCCTGAGTTTTTCTGGGTTCCATTTGTATGAAGTATTATTTTTTGTCTTTTGACTTTCAGTCTGTAAGGTATTTTTTTTTTTGTTTTGTTTTGTTAAGTGTTTTCTTGCCTACAGCATACTGTTGGATTTTGTTTCTTGATCCATCCTACCAATTTGTTTCTTTTGATTGGCGAATGGAGGCCATTTATTTCAATGGTTATAGCTGATATATATTGGCATATCTTTTTCATGTTATTTTCCTGCTATTGGTTCCCTGCTTTCCCCTTCTGTTTAATTGTTTTCCTTTCTTGATGGTTTCTTTCTGCTGTTGTCCTTGAAATTGTGGTCATTTTATCTCTATCTAGAATATCTTTCAGTATTTTTTGTAGGGTTGGTTTAGTGCTCATGAGTTTCTTAAGTTGTTCTTTGTCATGGAAGTATTTTATTTCTCTATTGATTTTGAAAGAAAGTTTTGCTGGGTCCATCAATCTAGGTTGCAAGTTGTTTTCTTTCAAGACCTGAAATACTTCATTCCAAGCTCTTCTTGACTTGAGGGTTTGTGTTGAGAAGATGGCTGTGATTCTAATGAGCTTAGGTTTATAGGTTATCTAATCTTTTCTCAACAGTTTTTAATATTCAATTTTTATACTGAATTTCTGAGATCTTGATTATTATATGCCCGAGTATAAATTTATTTTGGTTATGGGTGTTTGGAGTTCTAAATACCTCATTTATTTGTAGGTCAGATTCTGCTTCCATACTTAGGAAATTTTCTATTACTTCTACAAATAACTATTTTATGTCATTTGTGTTGATTCCTGCTATTTATTTATTTATTTATTTTTCACTTTATGTATTTGGTACAGGGTCTCACTATGCAATTTGGACTCATGGTGATCCTCCTGTATTCAGCCTCCCCAGCACTGGGGTTACAAGAGTGTACCACCACACTTGGACGCTGTCACTGGCTCAGTGTGCCCTGGGGGTGGGGCCAGCATGGCATGTGGGACAGGGGATCGAACCCTGGTCCCTGCACTTGCCAAAGTAGGTGTTTAGTCCACTGAATTATCTTGCTGACCCAACTCCTACTTTTTAATTATATTGTTTTTCTTTACATCATCTTGCAGCACTTGAATTGTTATTTCTTGCTTCCTTGTTATTTTTAAGCGATCTTTCCTCTCATGATTGCTAGCCACAATCTTGTTTTCAAGGAATGAATGTCTACCTTCGTGTTTGTTCAAGCTTTTTTTGTGTGCCAGCTGGTTTTGCCAGCTTTGGAGGAAATTCTAAATCTCTTTGGATATGTTTCACGCCTCTCCAATTCTTTACTATATTGTTCATTCAAGATTTCCATCATTGTCCTCTATTTTTTAATGTATGTTTTCTTTACATGTGTTTCATTATGGTTGTTATTTCTTTTTTATCTGACAGGTTATTTATGATCTGATTTCCTTTATAACCTCATAGAGTTTTTTATTTAGTTCAGTTGCTATCATTTCAGAAATTGCAGATGTGTGTCTTCCAGTTTCTTCTATGTTGATGTCTCCTGGACTTCTTCTGAATGGGCTGGAGGTTTCACATTGCATTTTGATTCTTCGTCTTGTCATTTTCTGTTTCAAAATTTTTTTCTTTTCTTTTCTATGATGACCCTTGTGGGTTTTTGTAGTAGGTAGCTATATCACTGGTATCAAGCCCTCTTTAGGAAAAATCTGTTCTTCAGGAATGTCTTCTGTGTGTAGAAGTTTCTTCCTTTATGCTTGTCCAAAAATCCTACCTTCCCAATTAATTAAGAGTAGAGTGTTGGTACCTGTTTGGCTCAGTTCCAAGTTTTTTGGTGTAGGGCTTTAGTGATATTGTTACCCCAGAGCTCCTCATTATTGTTACAGAGAGATCAACTGATTACAGCATATAGGACAGCCTAGCTAAAGTAGTAAATTAGCAATAATGATAGCATCAAGCACAATTTTGACAAAGTGTGGTAACTATTGTTTTTGTACTTTGGACCATGTGAGCAAAGTCTATAGTTACATAAGAGAACCTGTCTCAGTTACTCTTCTCTCATTGCTGAGACAAATACCTGACTCTCAAAATGAAGGAAGGAAAGGTTTACTTAGCTCACAGTTACTAGAGGTTTCAGTCCATACTCAGCTGGTTCCAAGGCAGAGTGGCACATGGCAGAGGGCAGCATTTCATGGTGGTGGCAAAGAGCAAGAGCAAAATGGAGGAGTAGCAGCAGCAATGGCTACAGAGTGCAAGTCTGTCTCCCTTAAACTGCATTCAGGCTGCCTGCTCCAGGCTCGGAGTACTACTCACACTCATAATCCCAGCAGCACTCACCCATAATCCCAGTGGATTATGAGTTAATCACAAACTCTAGAAGTCTGCCCCATGACTGCATGAGGTTTGCGGTGGGGTTGGGGGGACATAAATTAGGAGTTTGTATGCAAAGTGTATCCTCTTAGTAGAGAGGATTTACCTCTAATGAGGCAATTTAGGGAGGACAGTGTGTAAGATCAAAATAACTGGAAAGGAAGTATAAGCAAGGCTAGAAGAAAAAGGGTGTCCTCTAGCCATGCAGGGCTTGGGAAAGTGGAGATGGGAGTAGAAAAGGAAGAACAAAGGAGCCTTCTAAGTTTTATCTGAACTTGGTCTCTGAGTTTGTGGGGTGGAATTAGAACAAGAAAAAGAAAAAATTTGAGAAAAAAGAGGAAGAAGGAAAATGAAAAGAAAGATACGATAAAATGATATTAAACCAGGGCAGCTCCACCTACCTGGTTCTATCCCTTGTCTTTGTTCCTAAGCGCAGTGCTGATTCACCTAACTTACCACCTGTTGGTTTGTACTTCAGCTGCCCTGTCCATTGTGTGTGTCCTACTCAGGTCCTACTGTGTACCTGTCATTTTCTCAGTGGCCTGGGCCCACAGTGTAGAGGGACGGGCCAGGCACCTGAATTTCTCCGGTGGAGTCAATCTTGGAGTCGTGGGTACTTCTTGCAGTGGTTGCCATTCCTGTGTTGCTGGGGAAGGAGCCCTACATCTAGGTTTTTCTAAAAAAAATTTTTTTAAATACCTCATTTATTTATTTACTTAATTATTTGGTTCAGGCTTTCATTATGCAGCTCAGACTCGTAGCGATCCTCCTGTCTCAGCCTCCCCGTGCTGGTGTGCACCACCATGCCCAGTTTCAGTGGCCTGCACTGTGCCTGGGATTCCAGGGGCCAGCACAGCATGAAGTACCAGGGATTGAAACCGGGTCCTTGTGCTTTGCAGGCAGGCACTTAGACTGCTGAGCGATCACCCCAGACCCCTACATCTCGCTTTAAAGCACTTTCCTTCTTTAAAATATTTGTTGTTTAGTTAAACTGGTACTTTTTGTAACATTGCAACATTCTTCTCATGGAAATATACTCAAGGATTTTTGTCCCAAGGCAGCTGATTTGGAACCACTGGCAGTGGTGTAGGGTTTCCCCACCACTGCCTTTCTTGCATCCCCTACATATCTCTTTTCTACACCATTTCCATGGACTCCTGCATCATTTCTGCCCACAGTGTTAAGTGGCTTGATATTACACACATTATGGACTTCTTCCCCAGTCTCATATTTCTTCTCTATTAGGTCTGTAGCTGCCTCCTGGACCAACAAGGACCCATATGGGAGTCAACAACGTTCTTTGGGGTACTCCAATTGCAAGGACCACAGGACCATCATCCTAAGACATCCTATGGAAGGTCTCCCTTGGCTTGGAGAAGAGATAGCATAGTCTGCCTCTCCCTTAGGAGTATTTCTCCCCACAGATGTTTCTCTCATCTGTCAAATCTGACATTCATACTCCTGACTGAGGGGGTAAGGATTTCACTAGGTTTGTAACTAAGTTTCTGCACATTGCCCTGGTAAATTTTCCCAGGGTCTAGCAAAACCTGTGCCCCATGTCATTACCTTAGTGGGGTGAGTTTACAGAAACCACCAACTTAATATTTTGATAGAAGTAAAGAGCAGAGAAATCATAAGTTTGGTTTAAAAAAGATATTTAAATAAGCAGATTATTAAAATCCTAGGTGAAACTACAGAGCAATAACGGTGTTTTACTATTGCATCTTCTCCCCCCATTTCTTGCTTTCTCTGTGAGTTTTAATGAAATAAATACATATTGAATGCCTTGAAAGTTGATGAATTCCTTTGATAACTGCTGAGACACCAGAGGTTTCGACAGTTTTTGATCCTCTTTGATCTCTTTCAGCTACTCTTTTCAGAGCATTGTATTATATTTGAAATTTTTACATGAGAATGAAAAATAAAAGTTAACACTGTCATTAAAATTAATTTGAAGAGTATGGCTGTTTTTACACACAGTAAAATCACACATAATCATCTTCTTCATTTTTCTCACAGATTATTGGTTTGTATATAGTATAACCATAGCAATGCTAAGCAAATACATGTTCAAAAGAGATACAGTTTTAAAAATCCAAAATAATTTAATAATAATAAGACCTTTTCATAATCTTAATGTTTAGCATTGAAATGTTTCAACCCATTTTGCTGTCTGAAAACTTACATTGACTTATACAGGAACAGTCTAATGTTTAACAACCCAACCCCAGTCGTACAAACTCTAAATGTCTTGTTGCAAAGTAGAAACATAAAATCTCTAACATAGCACTGTTGTATTTTTTTTTAAAGGCTTTGTTTAGACAGATAACTGATCAAGAATTTCCAGTAATAATTGTGTCTGGTAAGTTGAGAGGAAGCACAATCAAGTTGGCTGCCACATCAGTGTGGTATAAACTATCATTATTTTCTGCTTTGAGTCAATAGTAGCTTTCGGACTGTATTCGCTATGTTTTAAAAATGAACAAAGAAGAAAAGAAATGAGAAAGATGTAATGTTAATAGGTTTCCTTTGGTGATCTCTTAGGGAGAGGTCTTTTTAAACAAGAGGCTTGAACTTGACCTTATTCCATGGCACAAAGGTCCAATGCACAGTCTTTAAAGTTATATTTAAATTTTAATAATTTTACTCGTTAGAGGCAGTTAGAACTGGACTCTCAAAATCTAATCCTTCATCTTTTATCGTAACTGATGAGCAAAGGAAGAAAACTTAGGGAAAAAGTTTGTAACAGGCATGCAAATATTTTCCTGATTTCTGAATCCCACAAAAGCGAACGGATTACATTAAAATCATGACAGTTACAGTGTCTGAATGTACAACTATATATGGCATAGATGTGGAATGGATGAATGTATAACTTCCTGGTGAAATATAGATTTAAAAACTCAATACTAAAACAGAGATTTTTAAGATTTAAAGTAATAATATTCTCATTGTTGGAAAAATAGACAGAAAGAATCACTGTCATATACTGTTGGTGGGAGTGTAAATTTTTAAAATCTTTATGGGAGGCCATATCTATTGAATGCCACCGCATTTTGCACAAAACCACTAAACTAGTATTTTTACTTTGGGGCCTTCATGCTAAGAAAATAGTCATAGATGTTTGCAAAATTATAACTACAAGATTTTTATGGAAGTGTTTTTGGTAGAGACAAGAATTAGATAAAACACAAATATTTAACAACCATACTCTGTTTAGCCATTAAAAATGATACCAGAGAAATATTCAGTGTTATGAAAAAGGTGGAGAAAGCTGACTAAGCACAGTATGCACAATGTGACTCCTTTTTTAAAATAATTTGGGCCAGCCAAATAGCTCAGTGGATTAAAGTACCTGCAAGCAGATGCAGGGAGCAGGGTTCAATTCTCAGACCTGACGTGCCGGCCCCACCCCTGGGGCACACTGAGATGGTGAATGAGACTGGGCATGGTGGTGCATGTGCCTGTAATCCCAGCTCTTGGGAGGCTGTAAACAGGCAGATCACTATGAGTCTGATCTAGTAGTGAGACCTTAAACACCCTGCAGACCCTTCCCTAAAATACAAAAATAAATAAATAAATAAAACAATTTCCTTCAAAAATATTAGATGAAAACAAATAGAAATTTTAACACTAGTACCTCTACATAATGCAATTATTCATGACATCTTCCCAATATGGAAATGCCTTTATTTTATTATATTTTTAAAATTATAGTGTATAGTAGTTTTAGAAATCTTAAATTATAGCAAAGCAAAATTAATTATAAATTTTTCTCCCTGCAGTTATGTTGTTTGGTAGAATACACAGGTGTGTACACACACCTACCCTCCCCCCAACAAAACCCTCTGTATCTTGTTTTTCTTTGTTAAATGAACAATATATCTAGGAGAGTTTTACATTATAGTGCATATTGATGAGCTTTGTTCTTTAAATTGCTGCATAGCAGTCCATACTAGAAATACATTATATTTAATAGCTCTGAAAGCAACCTGTATACACATCAATGGATGATTGAATAAAGAAAATGGTATTTATATATAATGGAATACTACAATGCTCTAAACAAGGCCAAATCTGAGAGATTTGTAGGCAAATTGATGCACCTGGAAAATATAATGTTGAGTGAAATAAATCAGGTACAAAAGCTTAACTACTATATAGTATCTCTTATAGGAGTGAGGCCAACTACAAACAGAGCACAATAAGAGATAAACAGAACAGTGTAAGAAGGCAGTTCCTTTGCAAATGAGAAGGAGTTCAAGAGGACATGTGTGAAAGGAGAGGGGCAGAGAACGGGGAAATGAGTAGACTAAAGATACGTTGTGTATAGTAAATCCCCCACTTACAAGCATTTGAAGGGCGGGGGAGATAGCTCAGTAGAATAAGTGTTTGCCTGGCAAGCACAAGGTCCTGAGTTCAATCCTTGGTACCACCAAAACGAAAAACAACAAGAACAAAAAATCAAATAAAAAAAAACAAAACATTTGAGCTTTCAGCTTTCACAGATATGAGAGGACCTTGCATCATGAACATTCACAGATACAAGGGAATCACAGAAGTAGCTCATGTGTCTGCCGAACATTGTCACAACTGTGCTTCTGTACAGTGATGAGGTGCTCAGGCAGCCCAGGAGATCCGGAAGCAAGAGAGAAAGCTGTGGTGATGTGGTGGAGAGGACTCCTGTGAATTGCAGAGCAATCACTATGAGTAAAAAGAGAAAAAAAAAAACAGATTGGACCAACATGAAAAGATGGTAGATGTCATTCATTCTTACGACGTGAA
Organism: Tympanoctomys barrerae; assembly: GCA_002564285.1. NCBI lineage: Eukaryota > Metazoa > Chordata > Mammalia > Rodentia > Octodontidae > Tympanoctomys > Tympanoctomys barrerae. The sequence continues at coordinate 5,291 of NDGN011405019.1, read as the reverse complement.
TCATCCGACCATTGGCACAACTCTAAAACCAAAGACAAGATCAGGGAACATGTTAAGTTTTGTTATGTTTTACATATACTTGTGTATTTGTGTCAGAGGTGTTTAGGATTCACTGTGACAGACTTACAGATGAATCTGATTTGGTAACAGTCTTCAGAAAAGAACTTGCTCATAAAGTTGGGGACTTACTGTACAGGAATCAGTTCACCTCAAAGAATGAAAGCTTTATATGCCATATCGCTATGTCATAATCATGAGACAAGATGAATAATATCAAATGGGGAAAGAGGACTTAGAGGAGGAGGGAAGATAGTGAGAGTGAAAGGCATTTAAAAAGAAAACAAGCCCTATTATGTTCATGTAGCCACTCTGGAAGATGATTGCAAACTGCATGTATTACCAAGTATGAGTTTAAAAAATACATGTACTCTTTTTAAGCTGTTACACCCACCTTGTCCATTCTGTCCCAATATCAGGTTTTGTAGATTACTGATCTATTTTTTTCTCTGCTCTTCATTGCTCTCATTTCCCAGTTCAGATAGTCAGATAGGTATATTTCATTGATCTATCTCCCTCTCCTTCTCCTTTCCCTCTCTCTCTTCCTCTCTCTTTCCCTCTCCTTCTTTCTTTCTCTCTGATAATATTGAGGATTGAACCAGAGCCTTCACAATGAATTATTATATCTCAAGCACTTTTCCTTATTTTTTTGTTTTGAGACAGAATATTCTAAGTCACTAAATTGCCCAGTCTGGTCTTAAACTAAAAATACTTCTGCTTCTACCTCCCAAAGTGCGGTTACAGGTACGCATCACCATGCCCAATGTGATATTTTTTTTTTGCCCTTCTCTACAAAGCCATGACTCTCAATGCCCTGTTAACAAGTAAACAAGCTTTGTTGAAGAAAATCTTGACATGAAGCATCCCACAATAATGTCCTGCCTGAGCCCAGCTGAAAACCTAGAGCCCATGACAGTGCCTCTTACAAGTCCAGCTGGAGTCCTAGAGCCGTGACAACATCTCACACAGGCCCACTTCATGGATCCTCACTGGAAAGGCCCAAAGGTCAGTAGTGGAAGCTAGAAAGTCTATGCCAGTGGAATGAAGGCTCTGTCCAGCAGCCTGAGGGATCTGCTCTGGAGCCAGGAAGCAAAGCTCAAGGTAAGAACCAGAGCTTCCCCCAAAAGTACCACAGCTGTCATCAGCAACAATGAGGTCCTGAGCTCCTCCAGCGATGAGGAAAGCTGAGTTCCCACCAGGAAAGACAACCTGACAAGCTTCTCCAGGAGGCTGAGCAACACACCATCTTCCTTTCCAGAGCCAAGAAGCGATGTTCAGGATGAGAATCAGAGCTCCCTCAAAATGAGCCACAGCCATTCTCAGTGATAATGAGACAATGCTCTCCTCCTCCAGGGAGAACAGCCAAGTTCAATAAGAAAGGCAGCATGACAAGGTCACCCAGCAGAGTAGCCTAAGAGAGCCAGCAGCTTCTGATAGCTCCAACACTTACTCCAAACAGCATTCCTAACAGCCTCTCAACAGCTTCTCCACTTCTGCCTCTTATGCTGCTGACAACAATCATGGGGTCAGGGGGATCCCATACACACTACCACTCTAGTTCAATTCATTTGGGTTTAACAAATTGACCACCAGTTACCAATCCACTACAGTGAGAATAAAGTAAATACGAATTTATAACAAGATTATGGACTCCCTGTATCCTGCAATCCAGGATTCTGAATTCTAAGTTTCTAGCATATTAATATAAAGGAATATGTAACATAATCTTCACTTATTTTATGTGTCTATTTGTTATTTTAAGAAAATGATTATTTTTAGAAAAACAAATCCTAGAATTGCCTTAAATGTTTATTTATTTAATAATGATCTTTTAAACTGAACCAAGAGTTTAGTGAGCTTCTTTTTTTTAACAGATATTTATTGTTTGCTTTTCCCTTTGTCATACATATTTTTTCTTTGACTACTACACCAAGTAATTCTTAGAGAGAGTGTGTGGAACTTAAACTATCAGTTATTTTATGTTTTCAAGTGTTTTACTTTAGCCTATCTACGTGATTGGTGATCTTGGTGTATATGTGCAATACAATTTAGTCTCAGAATCTGAGGAGAAATTTTTCTACCATCTTCTCACTGTCAGTTCTGTAGATGATACAGCTGCATGCTAATTTCATTCTTTTGAAGCTCAAGGAAACTCTTCATAGTTCTGTGGACCTTTTATGATTTGGTCTTTAGTTTTAAATTCTGAATTTCCCAAAGTTGGGAGCATTCTTACTTGGCAGTTGATAGTCCTTTCAAATGAATAATTTACACTTTTTTTTGGTCAGTTTAGGAGGGTTTTGTTGTGCTTCCATTATGCCAACCTAACTTTGCATGTTCTGTATTTTATGTAATCATTATTAAATAGAAATTAAAACATTTGAATCTGTCTTTTATTTTTTCCTGCTTCTGCACTTTCCACATCTTTGCCTTTTTTGGTTGATTCTATTAAAATTGATTGGTTTGATCTTCCAGGTCACTACTCTATTCATAATTGTGTCTCAGTCTAAAATAGAGATTTTTCTAGAAAGCTGGACATCATAAAAGTTTATGAATCCCTTCTCTTTCCTATGTTCCACAGAGTTCTCAACTCTCCTGGATTTATACATCAGTATTCATTATCTTCTTCCAATTTCCAACTGAGATCATCTGCTATTGGTGCTTTCCCTGTTTACAAGTGCTGCAATAGGTAGAGTTTGGCCACCTGTGTGTGTGTGTGTGTGTGTGTGTGTGTGTGTGAGAGAGAGAGAGAGAGAGACAGACAGACAGACAGACAGAGACAGAGATAGACAGACAGACAGACAGACAGACAGACCAAGTCAGAGACAGAGAGAAGGAAGGAAAGGTAGGTGGTACTTTAAAAGTTGACCCCACCCATTTAAATTTGGAATCTGCTTCTTGCTGTGCATCGGGTTCATGTTTCACCTCTGTCCCTGAATGGACAGAGCATGCATGGAGCTCCCTACTAAACAAAACCTTACAAACATCTTCAAAACCAAGTGTTGTCCTCCCAGGCACACAGGGACTGGTGGGTGATAGTGGAGAATGGTCCGAATGGCAACTTGTGGCCTCCTCATTCTGTCACCTTTCTGAGGGAATCTGGGTTTTATTTCATACACAGTGAAGAGATAGAAAGGGATTAAAAGTATTTAGGAAGGTGTTTTCGTCAGTACAGTGGAGGATGCAAAGGGACCCCTGCAGACAGGAAGTCATTCAGGAGGTGACTGCTGGGGCTCAGAAGAACCTTATCGTTTGCACTTTTACAGCAGTATCAAAGACTCCATGAGAAGCCCAAGCATTCACCCAAGTCCTCTATGATGGGCACTTTCTTTTGAAAATACCGGTCTATCCTGCATCTTTATCCAACAACCACCAGGACATTCATTGTTTAGTATCATAGTTTATTTGGCTACCGTTTCCTTATATACGCTGTAGCAAGACAGTATCATTGGAGTTCTGCAGTTTTGTCTTACATGTTGTAAAGCTTTCAGAGCACATATTTCATGCATGAAGGATAGGCATAGAGTAGGTGTTAGAATTTAATGGATGAATAAGTAATGTAGAAGGTACAGCAGTAAAGGAGACAGGTTAGATTGTCAAGGAAATGGGTATAAAAATGTATGATGGAAAATCATTTTTAATTATTTTCTTTTAAAAGTTTCCTAATGTCAGACTGAACATAAGAGTTTGCGTTTTCAGATGATTTTCCTCCTCCTCCTCCTCCGCCTCCTCCTCCTCCTCCTTTCCCTTCCCCTCCTCCTCTTCTTTCTTCTCCATCTCCTTTTCCTTCTTCTTTGTTCCTGGTACTGAGGATCAAACCTAAAGCCTTTACACTGAGCCTCATCCCAGACCCCACCTCCTGCCTTTTTTTTTTTTTTTTGAAAATTGAGACAGGGTTACTAGATCACTCAGGCCCCCTGTTGCCCAGGACTGAACCTGTGATCCTCCTTCCTCTGCTTCCCAGAAGTGTGGGGATTACTTATGCGCTCCATGGCGCCTGGCTCGGGAACTCAGGGGTTAAAGAGAGGGTAGGGGATTTAAGAAAAATCAAGAGATACCATGTGCAAGTAAAAATTCCCTATGATGAATTTGATCATTATGTATGTCTAAAGCATACCAATAAAATTAATTTAAAAATAAAATTTCAAACTATTTCTGAGATAGGGTCTTGCTCAGTAGCTCAGAGTGGCCTCGTTTACTATGTAGCCAAAGCTGGCCTCAGACTCACAGTGATTCACCTGCCTCAGCCTTCTGAGTGCTGGAATTACAGGGGTATGCCACCATGCATGGCCAAAAAAACCACATTTTGACTCTGAAATGAACCCAGATCTTCAGCTTTTTCACACTTCTGGGATTTGTTAAGATATTTTGTAAAAGTATATTTCCCCACAGGTACATGTCTAAGTCTATAAACAGGCAAACAATATAATATAATGCACAGAGATTTCAGATATATTTGTATTACCAAAAAATATATTTGAAAACTTTGAATGATACAACACAATTTAAGAGTTGATTTGAATTTGTACCATGAATTGATGTCAAGTAATACTTAATTTAACAGTTATATGTCAACAAAGTGTTTTTTCTAAAAATATTTTAAACTTTACAGAACTATATAAATTCAGGGAAAGTTACTTCATATTTATTTATTTAAATACTTTTTATATATTTATTTATTTATTTATTTATTGCAATTGTCTCTCTTTTTTGTGGTACTGGGGATTGAATATATATTTATTCGATACAGGTTCTTGCTATGCAGCTCAGACTTACAGTGATCCTCCTGTCTCAGTCTCCCTAGTGCTGGTATTACAGGCATATACCACCATACCTGGTTCCAGGGCAGCCCCCCCATGCAGTACTGGGGATCGAACTTGGGTCCTTGCGCATGCCAGGCAGGTGCTTAGACCATCAAGCCATCTCCCCAGCCCAAGTTCATATTTATTATTTACTGTACAGCAGTCAGAGTTCTTGATGCTTGCGTCTTACCACTGAGCAAGCAGGTAACATGTGCCTCTCTGGAAGGATTTATGTTCCTTGGGTGTGGGGATTAAACTAATCAATAAATATATTATATAGCATATGAGTATGTATAGTAACATAGTTAGAAAGAAGTATTGTGCAAAACCAGAATATTTTTCTAATAATTTTATTGAGAAACAAATAGCAATGACAGTTTCAAAACTGATTACTAGCACAGTTTCAATCATTAATACATTGTATATTGTTGTTTT